>JAWPHD010007610.1:0-126656 GCA_037043455.1 Cyrtodaria siliqua
GGTTAGCTGAAGCAATTACCTATGATGTGAGCCTATGTATATCAAAACTATTCGCGGGTAACCCCACTGCTACTGACCAGCAGGAGCCCTCTGGGAGATACTGAGGATCTGGTTATGGTATTTGCTCTGTCCAACGGTTATATAAAGTTATCTAACATTACAGTTACTAGCTGTAAGCGCTAAAAATTTAAGCACTTGCATCTAAAATATAGAAAAATAAACAGTGTAAACTATTCATTCTATGGGGGTCCATGGTGAACAAACATGTGAAAACGGCTGAAAAGCACCATGTTTTCTAATGAAACGGAAAGGTGATGGAAGAAATAGGGAGGGAGAAGAGAGTAAAGGAAAAATGAGATAGTGGACGGAGAAGGGAGAAAAGGGGAGGGAGGAGGTAAAAGACCACTACACGACACATTATCATGACAATAGTCAATGCAATGCGTCACATAGTATAACTATTCCATTTTTTTCTCTACAAGTTATATTGACTTGTGCTATTACGATTATTCAATTATGTTTTGTGATAGTGTCTAGGCAACGTGAGAGATGTGTGTAGAAACCTCATACCTGAAACATGTCACAAATGTAACAAGAGGGACGCAAGAGGAGGCCCTGTGGACGCCTCTACTGGCTAACATGGCTCTTATAACATCAATGAAGCGATGTGACTGCCATTTACGCTTTTTTGGAAGTTTCGTGGCAAAAAACAGCTTTTGCACTAAATCAAGGGCCATGACTAAAGAATCTGTTAAAAGTTCGGTAAAGAGATCTAGTATGGAAGTGCCCTACCGTATTAAACGAGGCAAAATATAGCATTTTTAACTAAATCAAGGGCCATAACTCCGCTGTTACTGGTCCGACTGGTCCAACATAGAGCTAATAAAAATATAAAAATAATAAAAAAATTAAAAGAAACAATTCAAAAAAAAAAATTAAAAAATAAAAAATAAATAAAATAAATATATAATAATTTTAAAAAAAAAAAATAAAAAATATAAAGTTTTGATAACAATTCGGATGAAAAATGAAGGCCCTTTTGTCTTAACGAAGGCCAAAATATAGCGTTTTTGAACTAAATCAAGGGCCATAATTAAGCTGTACTGGTCCGATATGTATATATACGAGCTTTCATTGATATTAACAATATGATAAAGTTTGCTAAAGATCGGTAATGAACAATGAAGCCCCTATCGTCTTAATGAGGCACAATATAGCATTTTTAACTTAAATCAAGGGCCATAACTCCGCTGTTACTAGTCCCGATATGGCTGGTTTTCGAAACTTGTTCGAGCTTTCCACGACATTAACAATATGATAAAGTTTGGTAAAGATCGGAATGAACAATGAAGCCACCTATCGTCTTAACGAAGGCCAAAGTATAGCATTTTTATACTAAATCAAGGGCCATAACTCCGCTGTTACTAGTCCGATATGGCTGTGGTTTTCGAACTTGTCCGAGCTTTCATTGATATTAACAATGTGGTAATGTTCGGTAAAGATATGGATGAAAAACCAAAGGCCCTATCATCTTACGAATGGCCAAAATATCAGCATTTTTTAACTAAATCAAGGACCATAACTCTGGTGTTTACTGGTCCGATCTGGCTGGTTTTCGAACTTGTCCGAGCTTTCATTGGATATTAACAAGTTGTGGTAAAGTTTGGTAAAGATGGGATGAAAAATATAAGGCCCTATCGTCTTAACGATGGCAAAATATAAGCAATATAGCATTTTTAACTAAAATCAAGGGCCATAACTCGCTGTTACTTTGGCCGATCTGGCAGGTTTTCGAACTCATCCAAGCTTTTCATTGATATTAACAACCTGTTAAAGTTTGGTAAGAATTGGATGAAAAATGAAGGCCCTATCGTCTTAACGAGACAAAAGTTAACATACGGACGACGACAACTCGGCATACCCATAAGCTCTGCGCTAAAACGGTTACAATTGTAAAAAAAAAAAAAGTCACATATGTAAAAACATTGATTTGATTGAAATGGATTTTATAGTCGCACCAACAGCTAAAGTCATATGGCGACTTTCCCAGCTTCCATTGTGTGGAGGAAGACCCCAGGTGTCCCTCCGGACAATTTTCGTGCCACGGGAGCTCGGCACCTGTGGTAGAACCACCCGACGTTCCGCAAGCCAGTACTGGATAGCTTCCCCACATAAAGATTCCTAGGCCCCTGAGGGATCGAACCTACAGCGGTGAGGTGGCAAGTGATTTCAAGTCCAGAGACGTATGTAAAAACATACGACAAATGTAACACGTTTTGTTGACATATGTAAAAAAAAATAAAAGTGACAAAATGTGAGAAAAAAAGTTAAATAATTCATATTACGCATACTCAATCCCAGGAATTTTTAAAACCTGTGAATTAAACCAAAACTTTTAATCGGCACATATACATTATTATATGACCTAGAACACCTGGATACTAGACTTTTGATAGAACGGTTTTTGTAGCGTATTTTGCCATTTATTTGGCGGGTTAGTTAAAGTCTTTAAAACAAATATTCATTACCAGACAATGGAACATTAAAAGCCAGGTTGATACACAGGGAGTACGTACTCCCTGTTGATACATAGCTATCAACTATCTTAGGTCTGTATTCTGACAAAACTAAATATTATATAACAACCTGAGTAGTGTAAAGGAGATGCTACTCCCTATTATATAAACAACTGAGTAGTGTTAAAGGAGATGCTACTCCCTATTATAAACAACTGAGTAGTGTAAAGGTAGATGCTACTCCCTATTATAAACAACTGAGGTAGTGTAAAGGAGATGTCTACTCCCTATTATAAACAACTGAGTAGTGTAATAGTAGATGCTACTCTCCCTATTATAAACAACTGAGTAGTGTAAAGGAGATGCTACTCCCTATTATAAACAACTGAGTAGTGTAAAGGGAGATGCTACTCCCTATTATAAACAACTGAGTAGTGTAAAGGAGATTGCTACTCCCTATTATAAACAACTGAGCAGTGTAAAGGAGATGCTACTCCCTATTATAAACAACTGAGTAGTGTAAAGGAGATGCTACTCCCTGGACATCTTCTAGAACAGTGCGTAAGTTAATGTGTTAGAACAGAAAGGTGGGACTTTTATTAATGGAAACAGTGACCACTTACACACAAAACTGGAACGAACAAGTTCCTCACTCCCTATTAAATATTGATTCTACTGCGCTTTCAACACGGATTGTGTAATATGCGTTATGTATTATTATATATACTGAAAGCTATATACACTACTGATAAACTAGTGTGGTATAAGGGGAGTAACTCATACTATAATATAAAACTAACAAGTAGGGGTTATGAAGCCTGCTTTGACATGCTTTGATAACTACTTGTTTTATATTTGTAAATATGTTATTAAGAGGGCTTCAAGGAAGGTTGGCTGCTGATATTCTTCTTATAAATGTTGAACCATTTCAGTTCTGTATTGCAACATTTTACAGCCCTTTGTTCTGCTCACCGGCTTGAGACAAACGAGTTTTTCTGTCAATAATGATACTTTGAAGCGAAAAAAATAAGTATGTTATGTGCTGTTTTAATCTTCTTTCCAAAGAAAAGTCCTAATATAGGCCTATACCCATTTGACTAATGGCCGCATATTACGTACCCATACACTTTCGAGTATATATGGCCCAGTTGGGAAATAACTGGACCTATAAAGCTCTTCCTGCATCTAATGCTCGAGCTGTTGTTATCCTTCAAGTAACAACGTTTGCTTATGTTATACACAGCCCTATTTCTTATCTAAAAAGACAATATGTAATTTCAGACTTACAGGGATTATACGGGCAATCCTGAAGTGTTCATAAAGCATTAAAATTACTACCTCCATTAATTTAATCCCGTTGGCGGTTATCAGTTAATAACTTTCAAAGTATTAGGTGTACAACATTGCAACCATTCTTCAACCACATCTTATAAGAGGCCCATAACTGTGTTTCTGCTCCCCGATGATAGAGAACAATAAGAGGAAGTGCCGAGCACAAGAACCGTGACTCTGTCTTCATTCAAACTAGAGTTATTGCACTTTGTTATTTTTATACTTAACATTCTTGTCCTCTTAGCATAAACTTTGTGAAAGTACTTTATGGGACTGCATGGAAACTTCACGTAATGAGAGAGGGACAATAGGAGGAAATGCACAGCATAAGATTCAAACTTCTGTCTTCATTCAAACTAGAGTTATTGCACTTTGTTATTTTATACTTAACATTCTGTCCGGAGCATAACTTTGAAAGTACTATAAGGGACTGCATGGAAAACTTCACAGTAATGAGAGAGGACAATAGGAGGAAATGCACAGCATAAGATTCATAACTCTGTCTTCATTCAAACTAGAGTTATTGCTACTTTGTTATTTTATTTTATGCCAAAATCATTTCAACCGGAACACAGTGAAGATATGCACAACTAGGTTTGATACTGATCATCCTCTGCAAACTTTCGTTGAAATCTGGCCAAATGAAGGCCCTATCGTCTTAACGAGGCAAAAATACAGCATTCATAACTAAATCAAGGGCCATAACTCTGGTATTAACTAATCCAATTTGGCTGTTTGTCAGAACTTGTCCAAGCTGTCCATTGATATCAGCAACCTGGTAAAGTTTGGTCAAAGATCGGATGAAAAATGAAAGCCCCATCATCTTAACGAGGCAAAACACAGCATTTTTAACTAAATCAAGGGCCATAACTCTTGTGTTTACTAATCTGATCTCGCTGGCTTTCAAACCTCGTCCGACATTTCGATGATATTAACAATCTGCAAGTTGGTATAAAATCAAATAATAAATGCTAGAGTGTTCACAAGGCAGAATATCCCATTTTTAGATCACCTGAGTCGAAGGCTCACAAGGTGATCTATTGGGAATCACTCTTCGCCTTGTCTTAGTTACCTCGTTAAGACGATAGGGCCTTCATTTGTCATCCGATCTTTACCAAACTTTAACTGATTGTTAATAATCAATGAAAGTCTCGGTCAAGTTCGAAAACCAGCCAGATCGGACCAGTAAACAGCGGAGTTATGGCCCTTGATTTAGTTAAAAATGCTATATTTTGCCTCGTTAAGACGATAGGGCCTTCATTTTTCATCCAATTCTTTCCCAAACCATTACCAGATTGTTAATATCAATGAAAGCTCGGAAAAGTTCGAAAACCAGCCAGATTTGGACAAGTAAACAGCAGAGTTATGGCCTTGAATTAGTTAAAAATGCTATATTTTGCCTCTCGTTAATACGATAGGGCCATCATTTTTCATCCGATCTTTACCAAACTTTACCAGATTTTTTAAAGTTTTTTCCTATATGTCTATGAAAAACATGCAAAATCTCAATGTACAAACTTTGGACCCCCAGGGCAAGGTTCATTTGAACAAAATTGATAGTCTAGGCATTGGAGATCATTTTAAAAGAAAAACTGTCGAAATCTGTCCAGCGGTTCTTGAGAAGAAGATTTTTTAAGGTTTCGACCATATATGGTAATGGCGGCCATCTTGGATGTCGCACTGACCTAATTTTAACAAATCTAAAAAGCATTTATCTATGGATCATCCACGTGATGGATGGAGTGATCCCAATAGATCACCTTGAGCCTTCGGCTCAGGTGATCAAAAAAAGGGGAAGTTTGGTTAAAACACGGGCCATAATTCTGGTGTTACTGGTCCAATCTTGCCCATTATTGAACTCGTCCGAGATTTTTTATACATATATATAAAATATACAGTCATATACAGTCTGTGCAAGTTTGGTTAAGACTGCTCAAGAAATGTGGCCGCTATCATATAAACAATATGAACAAGGGCCACAACTCCATTATTACTGGTCCGAACTGGCTGGTTTTCGAACTCGACAAATCTGGTAAAGTTTAAAAAAGATCGGATGAATATGAAGGCCCTATCGTGTTAATGAGGCCAAATTATAGCACATTTCAGAAAACCAAGGGCCATAACTCCTGTGTAAATGGTCCGATCTGGCTGGTTCTGGAACTAGTCAAAGATTTCATTGCTATTAACAATCTGTGCAAGTTTGGTATAGATCAATTAATAAATGAAGGTGCTAGATTGTTCACAAGGCAGAATACGGCGTTTTTCTGAAAAACAAGGGCCATAACTCTGCTGCTACTTATCAGATTTGGCTGGTTTTCAAATCTGTCTGAGCTTTCATTGATATTACCATTTTTTGTAAGTTTGGTAAAGATCAAACAATAAATGAAGGTGGTAGTGTTCACAAGGCAGAAAATGGCATTTTTTAAAGCAAAAACCATGGGTATTAACTCCGGCGTAAATGGTCCGATCTGGCTGGTCTTCGAACTCGTCCAAGATTTCATTGCTATTAACAATCTGTGCAAGTTTAGTAAAGGTCAACTAATAAATGAGTGCTAGAGCGTTCACAAGGCAGAAAATGGGATTTTTCAGCAAATAAGGGCCATAACTCTGGTGTTAAGGATCCGATCTGGCTGGTTTCGAACTCATCTGAGCTCTCATTGATATAAACACTTTGGCCAAGTTTGGTTAAGATCGCAAAGTTTGGTTAAGATCGCATGAACCCGCATAAGGTCTAGTCTCATTTGTATAAGTTTCCATGGCATTTGCTTGGTAGAACCCATAAATAACAATGTATAGTACATAGCTTGCGTATGCAGTTTAATTCGCTCACAAAAAATCTAAATATAAGTTAAACAAGAGGCCCAAGAGGGCCTGTATCGCTCTATTTGCTATATGGAGTCTTTGATGGGGAACACGACAACAACATGCGCAACGAGGCTTGGTACTGATCATTCCCTGCCAAGTTTCACTGAAATCCAGCCAGGAGTTCAGGAAAAATTGTCTGGATAAAGTTTGTGTATATTAGCCCATAACTCATTCAACCAGAACACAGCGATGATAGGTGCAACTAGGCTTGGTACTCATCCTCACCAAAATTCGTTGAAATTCGGCCAGGCATTCAGAAGAGACTAGTCTGGATAAAGTTTGTGTATCAAAATCTTTAAAGGGCTATAACTCCGCAAAAATCATTCAACCGGGTCACAGCGATGACTTGCAAAACGAGGCCTGGTACTGATCATCCCTGCAAAGTTTCACTGAAATCTAGCCAGGTGTTCAGGAAAACAAGTCCGGACAAAGTTTGTGTATTAAAACCTTTAAAGGGCCATAATTCTGCCAAAAATCATTCTACTGGAACACGGTGACGATATACAAAACTAGATTTGATACTGATCATCCCTGCAAAGTTTGATTAAAATCTGGCCAAATGAAAGCCCTATCGTCTTAAGGAGGCAAAATACAGCATTTTTAACTTGTAAGTTTGGTAAAGATCAAATAATAAATGAAGTTGCTAGAGTGTTCACAAGGCAGAATATAGCTTTTTTTCAGAAAAACGAGGGCCACAACTCTGCTGTTACTAATCCCATTTGGTTCGTTTTCGAACTCGTCCGAATTTTCATTGATATTACCAATACAATCTGTGCATGTGTGGTAAAGATCAAATAATAAATGAAGGTGCTAGAGTGTTCACAAGGCAGAATATGGCATTTTTCAGCAAATCAAGGACCATAATTCTGCTGTTACTCATTCAATTTGGCTGTTTTTCCAACTTGTAAGGGCTTTCATTGATATTAACAATATGTGCAAGATTGGTAAAGATCATATTAATAAATGAAGGTGCTACAATGTTCACAAGGCTTAATATGGCATTTTTTCAGAAAAAACAAGGGCCATAACTCTGGTGTTACTGACCCAATTTAGCTGGTTTCCAACTTGTCCAAGCTTTTATTGGTATTAACAATCTGTGCAAGTTTGGTAAAGATCAAATAATTAATGAAGGTGCTAGAGTGTTCACAATGCTCAATATAGCATTTTTTAGCAAAACAAGGGCCATAACTCTGGTGATATAAACACACTGGTTAAGTTTGGTAAAGATTCGATTAATAATCAAGGCCCTAGAGTGTTCACAACTCAAAAGTTAACGGACGGACAACTCGTCATCCCATAAGCTCTGGTGGCCTCTGGCCAGTAGAGTTAATACAATAATCATTCCATTAACAATTTATTATAAAGACTGCAAAATTGTATTGCACATATCAGTGCTACATATAAATACAGTAAGTAAAATTCAAAGTTTGTTGCAAAGGTTGATACCCGTTTCAATGAAGGTCTCCCGATCTCAATTCCTCTGTATCACTGCGTAATTTAAGAAATGTCACTGTAAGTGACAAATGCCCCCAAAGTGACTCTGACCTCTAAGTGTGACCTTGACCTTGGAGCCATGGACCTGGATTTTGTGAGAGTTATTACCGGACACGAAAGCACTTCTTTTTGACCTTTGACCTCCAAGTGTTGATCTTGGAGCCATGGACCAGGATTTTGAGTGCGACACGTCGTCTTATTGTGAGCACTTGTGCAAAGTTATTTGAACCCCCATGAATGTCAGAGTTATTAACTGGACGCGAAAGCACTTCTTTTTAACTTTTGACCTCCAAGTGTGACCTTGACCTTGGAGCCAAGGACCTGGATTTTGTGCGCGACACGTCATCTTGTTGTGGTGAGCACTTGTGCCAAGTTATTTGAAAATCCGTCCATGACTGTCTCGAGTTATTGACCGGACACGATTGTACGGACGAATGAACGGACGGACACACTATATGCCGCCCATCGGGGGCACAATTTTTTTTTTATATTAATATTTAGCATCCATATTCCCATAGTGGTTGCAGCAGTGGCATAAAGTCATAGTGTCCGCCTCAGTCAGGGGTTCAATCCTTAACCGGGTCATACCAAAGACCATTAAAATGGTACTAGTTAATTGAATTGAATTGGGGTTTTAAGGCGCACCAACACATGAAAAGGTTATATGGCGCCTAAAAGGCATGAACATGCCAGGCTCATCTTCCATGTACATCGAGATAAAATATGGAAAATGGGCCTAGAACCTTCTCACCCTGAACTGCAGAGTTGCTGCAAATTCTATCGTAGAAACTCCATTCACGCTGGAGCCACGTTATTGTTTTTCTGCCACTGCTCTTAGTGATGTGAGCGAGATGACACCTGAAACAATGCAGGGGTCATGTTGAAGACCTTTAATGAGCATGAACAAAAAACGACAAAATGAATATGAATGGGGGGGTCCTACCCCTCTGCATGTGACGGTGTGTTTGCAGTGGTTGTATTCTACCCCGGCAACTAATAGCTCTCTTGCTTGGCTTCCGTGACTGGGTGGAGTATAATGCCACATGTCTGGGTGGAGTATAATGCCACATGTCTATGGCGTGGTATTCCAGCACTATAAGAGCTCATTATAACAAGTAGACAACGATTTTATATGACTGAAAGATTATTAAGAGACGTTAACCCTCATATATTCCCATAAAAGTGTATAGCAAGTGTAATGACTAAGTTTGTGCTATACACAATCATTGAATTGAATTGAATTGGGTTTTAAGGCGCACCAACACATGAAAGGTTATATGGCGCCTAACAGGCATGAACATGCCAGGCTCATCCTCCATGTACATCGAGATAAAATATGGAAAATGGGCCTAGAACCTTCTCACCCTGAACTGCAGAGTTGCTGCAAATTCTATCGTAGAAACTCTGTTTACGCTGGAGCCACGTTTATTGTTTTTCTACCACTGCTCTTTTGATGTGAGCGAGATGGCACCTGAAACAATGCAGGGATCATGATGAAGACCTTTAATGAACATGAACAAAAAATGATAAAATGAACATTTGGGGGGGATTCTACCCCTCTGCCTACCCCTCCAAAGGGATCTGCAGTGGCCCTATTCTTTGTGACCAAACGGGGCCCCCGGGAACCACACGGGGCTATACACAATCAGTAAATAAATTAAATAACGAGTCATATTATCTACAAACAATCTGATTCTATTGAACAACCTTTAATAATAAATATATTTAAAACAGTCTATTAAATCATTTTAGAATTATTTTATTTTTAGTATTTTGTGATTCTTGGTTTCAAAAAACTCATTACTCAATGAGTGATACAAACAGTCTTAATCTGTTTCTCACAGCAATTAAAAGGCTCATTCAGTTCTGAGAACACACTGAGTTGCATCATAATAGCATGACGTGATGTCATTAATAGCATGACGTGATGTCATAATACCAGGGTGTGATGTCATAATACCAGGGTGTGATGTCATGATAGAAGCAACCAAAGCAAAAATATAAATGAAGCATTCTGATTGGTTCAGTGATAAAAATTGGACCAATGAAACCAGTTAATTTAAAGCTCATTACATTCTCAGGACACACTGAGGTTTTACTGGACATTGAGTAATGAGGTTCTTGAAACCCAGAAACACAAAATTCTAATAATAAAACAATTCTAAAATGATTTAATAGACTGTTTTAAGAGTTGTGGACACTTTTCTCATAAAGTGAACTTGAATAATTATTTAATTTTACTGTATCCATAATAACCTGCTTATATAAACATCTATTTCTGTATAACTTATCAAATAAATCAGATAATACATGTTTTCTTCTGTTAAATTCACAGTATTTTATAGACTACCAAGCTATTCTGAAGCTTCAACTTTAAATCTAAATGACACTATATCACCCATTCCCGCCTCAATGACTTCTCCTGCCATAACTGGCCCAACACCTTCCGGTGTTCCGGTCAAAATTACGTCCCCTGCCTCCAGCGTAAAATAACGACTTATATAGCTGATCAAATATGGCAGGCTAAATATCATATCCTTTGTGTTTCCATCTTGCTTTAAGGAATCATTAACCTTCAACCAAAGTCTCAAATCCCCGGGATTGGGCAGTTTATCCTTTTCTATAAAGTCACTAACTGGGCAAGACGTGTCAAACCCCTTTGCCATGGACCAAGGCTGACCCTTTTTCTTGGCTTCGTCTTGGAAGTCCCTGGCAGTCATGTCAAGCGCCAGGACGTAGCCGGCAACGTGACTCATGGCATCTTGCTCTGTAATCTTGCTTCCTGTCTTGCCAATAACAATTCCCAGCTCAACTTCATGGTGGAGTGACGAACACCCTTGGGGAATCTAGAATGAAATAGTAGTGTTAAAGATATAATGCTAGTCTATAGTGTTGGGAATCGACTGAAAATTCATGATCGATCATCAGAATATTTTACCGATCGATAATCGATCATTAATCGATTAAACATGGTTGCTATAAAAGACAAGTGTAAGCCTTTTTCAGACTATAATGAAGAAAAGAATCACATTTCATGTATGTTCTGGTAATAAAGGAACTGAATAAAACTAACAACATATATTTAAAAAAAAAAAGTTGTGATGCCCACTATAAACATGTGATTACTTGTTGCAAAATTATAACTCATTTTATTTCTTGTATACCTTAGTACAAGAGAATGAAATAAGCCATAATTTTCAACAACCGAATAAAGTTGATCATGAAAAATTGTAATCAATTAATCAGATCAAAGGCATAACTGATTGATGATCGATCAAATCGATTAATCGGAACAACACTACTAGTCTATAATAAATTTTCATGAAAATAGGAACTGAATTGGGTTTTCAACACATAAACAGGAATGAACATTCTAGGCCAACCCTCCATTATTTAAACATAAAAAAAAAATGCATAATGGGCCTAGAACATCTGTTGTGGAAACTCCATTTTTTTCTGGTTTATTGTTTTCTGCCACCACTAATTAGTAGCACCTGAAACAATATCAAGATTACATTGAGCTGTTCTACCCAAGACCCAACCAGAAATGTTAACAGTAGGCCAACGGCTACCAAACACCACCCATCATAATATTTGACAGAAAAGGTTTATATCAAATGTCAAGGTACTCGCTATTTGGGGTAATACATGTTGGAAGAACTTTTTTTAACAGCTTTATATCCTACATTCTCTTAATCGAGTCGGAGATCACAATACATAATAAAACAAGAAATATCAAGTGTAAGTGACAAATGCCCACGAAGTGGTTTTGACCTTTGACCTCTAAGTTTACCTTGACCTTGGAGTTTGCGCTTGTTGTGGTGAGCACTTGTGCCAAGTTATTTGAAAATCCATCCATGAATGTCAGTTATTAACCGGACACAAAAGCACTTCTTTTTGTGTGACCTTGAACTTGGAGCCACAGAACTGGATTTTGCGCACCATCACGTCATCTTGTTGTGGTGAGCACTTGGACCAATTTATTTGAAAATCCGCCCAGGAATGTCAGATTTATTGACCTGGCACGATTGTATGGACAGACGGACGCACGGTGCGACTACTATATGCCGCCCTTCGGGGGCATAAAATAAAAATAAAGAAAAATTCAATTTGGACAGAAATACTACTATGCTAGAAGGCCAGAATTTATTGTAGCCTCGTTCTAAATGGTGTGGACTGAATTCTCATTACTGAGCGTAAGTCAACTTTTCATTTTCAATCAAGGGTAATTACTCTTGAAATAAATTTATCATTAATAATGTCACTTATTTTTTCTGAATATTTTTTTTTTTTAAATGCTCTGATTTACCAATTTATACCTACCTTTATAGTTTCCCCTTCTTTGATATATGCTGTTGTTGGTTTCAAAAACAGTATTGGTTTCTTGGGCACAGGGTTTCCTAACTCAGCGGCATGTGCTCTGTGGAATAAAAAGATGTTTTGAACTCTATGTTCATAATTATATTTATATAGTAAAGCACAAAGTCAGTGAATCTGTGTGTGTGTGTAAAGTTTTGACCCATGTTTGTAGAGCATCAATGATCCTATATGCCCGATACCACCTGCCCATACTCATATTCCAACTCAACTTCTAGAAGCACATGAGGTGGGTGAGCGGTTTTATAATGCTTAAAGAAACTAACCCTCCAAATAACGGCAGAAATTGCACTACAAAACTGTTTATCAAAACTCTGTCCTGGTGTTCAGGTCATATCATGTTATGTATATGTGCCAATTAAATGTAAAGGTTTATTTACAGGTTCTTAAAGTACCTGTGACTGGATATGCATAAAATGAATTACGAATTGGTAATTCTTAATTTGATGCTCTAGTTTTGGGGTTTGGCCTAGCTGGTTAAAGCTGCTTATATTGTGTCTACAGAGTTTTGGGCTCAACATATATGTTATATATATACCTCGTCATCAGTAGGTTTAGAAACGGCACACATGTTGTAAAATGTGGCTGTTGTTGATGGGATAGCTACTTTAATGGGCAGATCTGCACAAGGTATTAAAAGCTTTTCTGTTCTTACTATTAACATAAGGAAATTACATGAAGTAAGAAATCCTGAAGATAGAAGTTGCGAAATACTGAATGTTTTCAACTAACTGCTCATCAACGCATTCATTTTACATTTGGGTTATTAAGAGTCGTCCCAGAGAGAGGCAATGATATATAGGCATCCGAAACTTGTCCTACTCTGACTAACATATTACTATGGTCTACGCTCGACAATACGCCACAGTTGAATATGCATGGAATTATTTTGATTTCGTAGCTCATACTGCCCAAGTGCTTATAGTAGAAACCCTATTGCTTTTGAGGTTAGTAGGTCAAAGGTTTGGGGTTTGGTCTGGCTGGTAAAAGCCGTTTATAGTGTACCTATAGTCATCGTCAGTAGCTCAGAGAGCTTTCGTTACAATCTATTTAAATAAATAAGTTTAAAATAAACAATGGCAAAGTTCCTATGAATTTTTCATCAGGATGGGTTTTATTCTTTCCAAGGTATCACATGGAATGAAATTGTTTAAAGGGACACATGGCAATCTTGATTTTTTAAAAACTAGCGGCATCCCGTTAGTTTTTCTACATAAATTGCATTTGTTCAATCATTAATGTTAATTATAAGAATTGTATTAAGCCATCTGTTTTTGCATATTATTAATTTTTGATATTATTGCACCAATAATATATTAAAACTTGTAGTACAATAAGACGAAATAGTAAATACTGAACATTTGATTTATTTAAATGTAACTAGGGTAAAAGTAAAAATGATACTGGATATATAAATCGAGACACCCATTTCAAATACTTGAAGATTGCCGTGTGTCCCTTTAAGGATGGTGATATAGAAATCCCTTAACCATAACCACAGGTGGCAGTATCAGTGCTGGGAACAAAAAGAAAAAATGTTCCCAACACTGATATGTACTGCCAGTGCGACCATAACACATCCTATTTTAAGAAACTAACCTGTCAAATAAAGCTGCAAAACCTTTTATCAAACCTCTATCCAGGTGTTTAGGTCATATAATAATGTTGATAACTCACTACAGTTTTGGGGTTTGATCTGGTTGGTTAAAGCTGTTAATATTATGTCTATAGGGTTTGGATTAATACCGGTATGTACTGGTATGTCAATCAGGGGCACAGTCTAACTCTATTTAGCTAGGAGCCAGCTGGTCCCTGACTTAGAATTTTTAGGGGCCCAGCCCAAAAGTTAGGGGCCCAACAAAATATTATTTTATATTACCACTCTGGTGCATAATTTATGAACAATTACATGCATTTACTCCGTGTTTATTGAATATCATAAACAACATTACTGATCATTACAAGTCCAAGTTATCTATTTAATTATAAATAGTATTGTTAATGAGTTTTGTTATAAATGATCACAACTAGAATATGTAAATTATTGTAATGAAAGATTAAAAAAGATTAGATATTATTAAATTAATGTTTTATTTTGTTGTAAATATTTTATGTTGACATACAGTTTTAAAATTAATGTATGAGACCTTTTTTATCAACATGATTCTTCGCCATATAATTATTATTGATGATTTCTAAAAGCACCGCATTTTATTAATCAAAAGCGCCGCGTTTTAGAATATCTAAAAACCGGAAGTGAAACTAATTATTTCCCCTTCAAATTATGACACGAATTTATGATCATGTGTAAAATAAACACTACCATGTCTGTTTTAATGTTTATTTTATACCAGCAAATGTTACTTGTACTCTTGCACATCTAATTTTACATTGACATTCGAAGCTCAGAGTACCGTAACATGCAGTTTTTTGGGAAACCATACATCGCAACATCTCGAACATTGTCTCGTTTCCGCAGTGGAAAAATAAAAACAAACGTTTGTTTCGTTATAATTTTGTTAAGGTTTTGTCTATTTCGGCCAACAGTATGTAGTTCACGGGACCAAAGCAAAATCTGTGGGTAAAATCCTCGAACTCAAATGTTTGTGTTGAATGATTACACTTTTTCCGTTTTTTGGATTGAATATTTTTGGTCGCCACATGGGCGCGTGAAAGTCAAGTTTTGGTCGCCCAGACCATTTTTTACTCGCCAATGGCGACTGGGCGACCGCTTATTTGTGCCCCTGTAAATTCCATCAATACTTTGCTGCGCCTTCAGGGCTCCAAGAAAATTAAAATTGGGGAATGGCCCTGAGTTTTTTTAACTTGCCCCGAAATTGTTAATTACCAATGAATAGTTGCCTGCACATAATTTTTGTCGATATTGAATATTTTGCTTTTTTACTTTGTTTTATTTAGTATTAATTAATAATACACAAGTGATTAGAATCAAACAAGAAGGTTAAATGTTCATTTTATTTATCCATTGCATCATATAACTAAAACTATTTTTTTTTAAATAGGGACTAGCCCTTATTCATATTGGACTAGCCCCGGGCGTCGGGCTATCCTATTCTTGGAGCCCTGGCCTTTGGTGATATACAGATCTAGTCTCTTGGTCACGTATATATGTATCAAAAGTTTGTTTTTATTATTCAAGAATACATGACCATGGTATCAGGGCTAAACAGTGTTTATTTGACTAGGCTGTATGTGGTTAAAGGAATTGTGATTAAAGCAGTTTTACTTTTGAACAACCCTGTACCTTATCAGTTGGGAACGTGTCGTAAGATTTCGCCTTCGTGCAAAAGTTGTTAAATTGTACTACCATATTTAGCTTTGAATACATTCATATAAGAATAAAGCGATACTAAACATAGTTGTCAATATAAAGAAACCTGTAATTTCGGCCCACTCCAACAATTTTCCTGCCTAGCTCTCTGAATTTAGTCCACTGCGACGCCATTTTTTTCTACACGCGTTATCTCCCTTTGTGGTATAGGTGTTGCCCAAAGGTATGTTTATTTTCATTCAGGCGCTCATGAAATTCGCTGTTGCATGCAATTGCATCAGCTATTAATTCACAAAACTAGAGCAATGGAAATTTAAGCCCTAAACTTAATATTTTCGCCAAATACTAATTATCTGCATGTAGCTTTGCAACTGTATGTACCGGTGTGTGTTATGGTGTGTTTTAATTGTATGCGGTATCATTGGTTTTAAGTGCCACCTGAATAATTGGTCAGCATGGAAATACTTTAATGATTGGTAAAGATGGAAGTATTTCAAAAGCGTATTCGTTAGGTCAAACATGTGAGCAGCCCTCACGAGTTAAAATGTACATGTACCTCGATACACTGTCAGTTTTAGTTAAACATATACTACTCGAAATTTGCTAAGGATCACTTTTATTCTTCCATATAATTTTATTAGAAATTAATTCACAATAACGATATTAATTTCATTGATACTTCAACAATTCCACAATTTGAATCAAGTCATGAGATCACATGACCATACACTGCCCTGAATAATTTCATGTAAAATAGAAATAATGCTATTTATTTCAGCAAGAAATTTAAAGTGATCCTTAGCAAATTTTGAGTAGTATATAAGGAAAATACAAACAGAATATGTGTATTAGTTTTTCGATTGGATTTACTGATGACACATCGTTCTAGAGTGCAACGTGTTCCTTTAAAATAAAATACTTTTATATGTTTAACAATTAATTTCTTCTCAGCTTTGACATAATGATGTTATACTCAAATGTTAGCTTAAAGCGTTTAAACCCTCGAATACACAGATATGTAGCAACTGTGTAATACTAAGGCATACTTTGTTTTAAATTATCTATATTTTGCTATAAGGGTATACATACGGTAAATTAAGATGAACAGAGATATTATACGTTTGTAATTAAATGTCCAAACATAATTAATTGTTTGCTACCCCATTCCATTAGCGAACGCAGCTTCTATTCACAAAGCATTTTACATTCAACCATTCAGCGGAACTTTAACCTCAGCACAGCATAATTCTGGGTAATATAGGCAGTGATGGCAAAATAAATAACAAACACACACAGTTTACATTATACCGATATTTTAAATAAATATTTGCAAACAACATGATACCGATATTTTAAATAAATATTTGCAAAAATAACAGTTTTCACAGTTCATAAATACTATTTACAATTTTTATATACAGTTAGAGCATTTTATAAGTATGTGAAAATATAACATCAAGAGCACAGACAAGCAAATTTATTTTGAACGAAATAATAATAAAATAACCGTAAAAGTATATGACTAAAATAAGTTTGGGAACCTCTATTCAATATAATATAAATTCGATATAGATGTGACTTCACTTTTCTTTTTTAGATCTGTAAACAGTTTCAGATTTTGAAAATAACTGTAATGCACTGTTAAATACATGAACATAATGATATTCACTGACAGACAAAACATGATTTGTGGATTAAAATCTGTCGATGCAGGCTCATTCTGCTTATTAAATATGGCTACATGTTCTGGGTTCCCAGATATATGTTAATTCTGGTTCCATTGCCATTACATGAATACAGTTATTTCTAAATGATATATCACAATATGCACATTTGTGTTTGTATAAGTTATCACAGTCTTTGCTAATGTTTTCCATATAAATTAGTATTATTTGCTGGGGACAGCCTGCTGTTTAGATATGATGACTCGTATCTGGATGGAAGTACCGGAACAGGAGCCGGAAGTCCACGTGGATTCACAGGCGCATTTGGCGACAAGCTGGAATTGTTTGAAAAGTCTCCTCTTTGACGCATTTCCGGATAGCACATGTTGGAATACTCCAGACCGTACGGTGAATGAGCGTGTGCCGGAAGTGGAGAGTGTCCAGAATATCCCTGTATGAGGGCAGATGGAGAGGTAGTGAATTGGTAATTAGGCGGAGTTGGTGAGCCGAGTTGGTGGGCAAACGGTGGCGCGCAAATACCCAGCGCAGCTAACTGAGCGACGTCTACGCCACCTGTCGGTAAACAGAAACCATGCGACTGTTCTTCCTCACGTTGTTGCCGTTTATCCTTCATACGTCGATTTTGAAACCATGTCTTCACCTGTAAAATAATGAAAAATGCGGTTATGATGTGTAATTGATTAAATATGTTTTTATTCAACAGCACAAACTTCATATAAATAGATTCATTATAATCCGTGATGTGACATGTTTAAATACGCGTGTGGGTACATATCATTATCACCTACAGGGAGAAAAATTATATGTATATAGATATTCCAGTATCACGACTGTATGAAGTGTAAGAAAGGACAGGTGCAAACTTTGCAACAGCTGCTGCAAGCCTTTATTCGCTGCATGTATCACAAGTTAGGTCATAATAATTATGTAAACGTGACAATTATAAATTCATAATCTTTGTTGATAAATCATATTAATGTAGTAAATCACTTTATCAACTTACTATCGGCGTATTAGCAGATTGTATTTCTGTTATATAAATGAACGACCAATAGTCCACAGGACTACTTGCGATAACTCATGTAATAAAGCAGACATTTAATGGCTTACCCGGTCAATAATTTGCCCTCGGACGGTTTTGGCTTCGCTTAATATAGTTCATCTGATCATCCCACGCTAGTGGTGTTTAATTATTAACATGGAAGCCATTAAATAGCTACATTATATTACTATAAACCAGTGAAATCGTTCAATTCATAATTTCAATTGAGCATAAAATAATTCAGCATAATATGTGATGGTAACGATACAACCATCTGTTTTTCCTTGAGCAACAGTAAAAAACTTTACGCGGACCAAGAACTCATGAAATATGTTTTCAATTTTCGTGTAAAATAAATACAATATTCATCTTAACTCGGATCCCTGTTGTTATATGCTACATAAATAATGTAAAGGAGGAAAAAGTGGCTAGTTTAATAATGAACTATAAATGTTATTATCCGAAATCTAGTAAGTATGGTTTACTGCGTCTCTGATATTATTTATCATGGACAGTAAGCACGTCTATATCAGACTTAATCAGGCTTAAAAAAAATAAATATTGTAGACATATAATCGTCATACCTGTTGGTCCTTAAGTTTGAGGGCTCTGGCAAGGTGCGTCCTATCGCTGGCCGTGAGGTACTTCTGTGTCTTATAATTCTTCTCTAGTTCACGTAGCTGTTCCCCGCTGAACGCCGTGCGGGCCTTCTTTCTCTTTGTTGCAGAATTATCGCACGATAAATCATTGTCATGATCTGGAAATAAAATGAAACATTAAAATGTGCGTACTATACTCTAAATTAATGACAGTCTATAGTGCTAGCGAAAATGAAAATGTTTTGTTTTCCCCTAAAACAAAATAGAGCAATACGAGTATCTACAGAGAAACAGGTATATATGAATTAAAGTGGAATGCAGCATATGTTGATATTCAACGATTATGGAGAAAACGGAATAGTTACCTACTTCTTCCATCATTCCGACTATTTATATCGTACTGAAATCGTTAAGTGTACATTAGCAAAGTAAACTACATGTAACGCAATATTTTTAAATCATTTATTATGAACGATTCATCGTAATTAATCGGTGCGCTTAAAAAACCAGACTGTATGACACTGATTGGTCCTGAAAACAAATCGTAAACGTGTGTTTTCATACCAGATAATTGGGAATTTGACACTTCTGTAAAAAGTAGACACCTTCCGATATTAAACACGTGCCAGTCAACGATTAACAGTTTCAATTGTTGAATACTATGAGACTTATAATGTAATGTTGTGTTACTTGAGTGTTGTAATAGTTTGGACAACGTTAATACACAGTAATAATTATGGACGTATTGGTCAGTCTGTGACTATTGAATGTATGTGGGTCCTTATATACATTTAGTCAGGAACTGTAGATATTCTACTTAAAATTTGCTAAAGATCACTTTTATTCTTCCATATAATTTTATTAGAAATTAATTCACAATAACGATATTAATTTCATTGATACTTCAACAATTCCACAATTTGAATCAAGTCGTGAGATCACATGACCATACACTGCCCCAGGAGTAAGTATACTTACTCCCTGACTGCTCTAAATAATTTCATGTAAAATAGAAATAATGCTATTTATTTCAGCAAGAAATTTAGACTGCAAAACAGTGATCCTTAGCAAATGTTGAGTAGTATATAATAAACAGGTCCTGTACAAGAAGACAATGTTAATATACGAAGAAGAAAAATATAATTAAACAGATTTAAAGTATGCCTACATTCCAAGTAGGTACGAAGGCGCAAATTACGTATTAGTAATATACACACAGCGGTGAACGTAAAACTATTGTATATATAATTATATATCATTTTGAGGTGTGGACCCGAAACGTTTGAAGTAAATTTTACAAATAGTTTCGCGTCCACACCTTGAAATGCTACAGTTGATTGTGCTATTTTTGCCGGTAGAAAAATAAAATGTAATACTGTAATGAACAATAACTCAGTTATTGCAGACTTGAGTGTTTAAACCGTAATAACGCCTGCTTCAGGTGTTCAAAAAGTTTTTCCAGTCAGTTATATATAAACATAAGCTTTAAGCTTTTGCCCGACAAATATTATCGAGTTAACCAGGAAACCAGAGGAAACTGGGTTTAAAATAGCATTTAAAGGTGTTAATGCACTATTTTCAAACAATGTTTATTTTCAAATTTTTCAGATCCCTTTAAAACAAATCGTGTTTGAAAATAGTGCATCAACTCCTTTAAGTCTTAAGACAATAATTAGGACAATTTCAAAATAACAAATTAATAACAAAACGCATTCAAGGTAAACATCTAAAAAAGCAGTAACTATTAACATTTCAATAGAACAAAACAGATGTGTGTACTTAATATTTATTAGAATCGTGTGAATATCTCAGACACAAAAGGTAAGCCAGAAAGACAAGAAAAAAAGCAGCCTCATCTCCGCGTGGCAGAAGTTTGCCTAACTACGTTGGATAACCCGGTTTCTTCCCTGTTTTAAGAGAGTATGATAGATTTAATGTTCTTCTATATAGAAAAGAAAAAACAACAACACAACTCTCTAAACTAATTGATAACGACCTTCATGATGCAGGGCACATTGTAGACATGACGTTATCGTCTGATTGAAAATAAAACATGTGCAATTATAAATACCTGAAGTAGTTGAAGAAGTTGAGCACGATGCTATTGACGTTGGGCTAAGTTTTTCGTCTTCTGTATACACCCTGCTTTCGTCTATAACCATATGTTCTTCACTTGAGTCCTCTGGGGACGACGGAGGCGTCGACATCGAACAAAGTCGTCTGCGTTTGGATGACGCCATCTTTGGTGTCGACGTCGTGTGCGTTGAACGACGATGAGTGTTAGCAACAGAAGCAAGAGTGTTACTATCCTGACGATCAAAGTCTTTGTTGTTATTCAAGTTCACATCTATTGGCCTACACAATGGCCACGATTTGTGAGTAACGTTGGAATTATGGTCCACGGTAGCGGTGGTTGATTGAAGATAGTTGAGATAGGGCGAGTCAGTATCGCGGCCATCGTCTACCACGTGACTGCTGACGGCAAGAGCTTCAATCGAGAAACTTTGTCTCGCGCATTTCTTCTGCTGTAGCAGCATTTTCAGTCTTTGTCGCACAGAAATAAATTCCTTTCGGCGTTCTTTACACTATGTAGAAAGCAACAGTGCCTGAATATTATCACATGTGTTTGGCCGACCAATAACAATAAATTATTCCAACTTTCTTATATAGATCTTCCAGAACTAAGTAGCAAAATCAAAATTTCATGTAACACGATACTGTCCAGTTAGAACACACAAGTACTCCTTATACATACGAAATCTTGTCAAAAAGTGACTCTGTATGTGTGATGAAGGTGATGTTATTAACGTTCGTGAACAGCTTGTGCTAATTGCTGTCACAATATGTTTTACTCACGACCATTTTGGCCAATTGTTCGAGGGCTTGGGTGTAATTTACCGGACCAAACTTGCTAACTACCTTCCATCAGTCCTTCTATTGTCTCCGTGTTATATCCAATACGGATTTGAGTAACATTCTGTTGGTAATTAACTTCGGTTGACAGATTACGTTAAGGCATTCGCGGCCCATAATACAAAGGTGGCGGTATTGGCGAATGAACAATGGCGCGTTACTTAGAATTAGCCCCCTTCACCAATGACGTGATTAGAGCAAACAATGGTGTTAAAGTCTCTACAGAATTGGTCAATTAGCTATCACAACTGTAACAGAAGGTTAATATACTTGTTTGTATTAACTCTCAGCCGCAAAATAGCCACGTGCATTATGTGGGATTTGGAAAGAATGGTTAATTATCGCATATTAAAAAGCCTGAGATATGTCAATCCAACAAACTTGAGGATAATGGAATTAAAATACAAAATGCATAGACTTGTTATTGTCCTTAGATAAGAAGTATACTACATCAAAGAAGAAAAATAAAACCTTGACAGATGTGAGTCTCCGAAAATAAAACCTGCCTTACGACTCATCTGTCAACACATTATTTTGAGCCACTACCGGCCAGAGGGTATGGATACCGAGTCCGAGGAATACATGGTTGGGGTTAAATTGACACACCGCAATCTTGAAGTGTTTATCAAGCACTGAAATTAGTTTCTCGCGTTATTTACCCAGTATCATTTTGACTTTAAACCTGTTTGCATATAATTAACATTTTGAGTTTTAAATTGTTCGTGATATTTGACCCATGGGCATATATAGGTCTTTTTGACCATAGGTTTAACTTTAGTATTGGTGCAATATAACCAATAGTTAATAATATGCAATAAAAATTGCTTTATACTATTCTTATAATCAATCTTAATGATTAAAACATTGCAAGTCATATAGAAACACTAAGGTAGGTCAGGAGTTTGTAGGAAGTTAAAAAATATATTTGAACTAGCCTAGTTTCATATTGGGACACGCGGCAATTTTAATTGTTTAAAGGGAATGTAGCGACACAGCCAAATAAACTCTATTATTGAGGGTTCTGAAAAACTTGGAAAAAAGGTGAAAGAATTATCAGAATCGGATGATAAACAAAAAAGATATGACCATTTAAAAGTTGTTCTAAAACTAATATGGGAGCCGCCATTTTTAGAACTATGACGTCATAGTTCCACATGGCCATATATGGAATATTGATAAATATCGTTTAAAACGGAGAAAATCACTGCAAATGAATGATTTTTTTTCACTGGTGATATAAATCATTATTGCTATTAAATATTACATATTTTTCATACAGTTGCTGTCATTTTCCCCTATAAATCAGTAAATACTCATATTTATAAATATTCCATATATGGTCATTTAGAACCGTGATGTCATAGCTCTCAAGATGACCGCTTCCATATCCGTTTCAACAGAAACTTCAAATGATCATATCTTCTTTGTTTATCATCCGATTTGGATAATTCTTTCACCCTTATTCAAGTATTTCAAAACTCTCAATAATAAAGATGGTTTGGCTGTGTCGCTACATTCCCTTTAAAAGCTCATTGCGCCCCTTTAGTTTTTCTACATAACTTACATGTGTTCAATTGTTAATATTAATTAAAAGAATAGTAAAAAGAAAATTGTTTTTACATATTATTAACTGTTGATTATAGTGCACCAATCATATACTCCGACCTATGGTAGAACGAAAACTCAAAATATTAATTATAGGCAAGCAGGTTTAAAGTCAAAATAAATCGAGACACTATTTTCAATGCTTGATAAAAACTTCAAGATTGCCGTGTGCCCCTTTAATATTATTTATATTTGTCCATATGTATTTATTCTTAGATTTTCTTTTCAATTTCTTTTACTTCTGTTGAAGTAACTTTTTCATTTTTTAAACTCAAGCCATGCGCATATGATCATCTGCCACATATTATGACATGTATATTTTAAAGGGACAAACGGCAATCTTGATTTGTTTAAAAGTCGCAGCATCCCGTTAGTGTTTCTATTAACCTCTCTCGCGTATTTGCAATCATTAATATTAGTTTAATATCAGAATAGTTCAAAGCAATTTATATTTACGTATTATCATCGACATATGATATATATTACTAACTGCTATATATAGTACCAATAACGTATTTAAACATTTGGTAGAATAACGAAGACAATTTAAGTCTTAATTTAATAATTATATGCAAGCCAGTAATTTTCTGCAGTGGTTTACCTATCCAGCCAATTTTAAGCAGAATAACCTTTATTTTTGGTTAACTTGACCGAGCCAGAACTAGTCAGATATCTTAACTCTAACACCAGAACGGAACTGTTCTGTTCTGTTCTAACACTTGTTCTAGCTCGACTACTAGAGGAATTTAAAAGAGAAATGATAACAGGACAAACGGCCGAATAGATTGTACTACTGGAATATAGTTACCTTTGGATAACAGGACAAACGGACGGACACACTGTACTAATGGAACATAGTTACGTTTAGATAACAGGACAAACGGAAGGACACATTCCACTAATGGAATATAGTTACGTTTGGATAACAGGACAAACGGACGGACACACTGTACTATTGGAATATAGTTACCAGGACAAACGGACGGACACATTGCACTAATGGAATATAGTTACGTTTGGATAACGGGACAAACGGACCGACACATTGCACTAATGGAATATAGTTACGTTTGGATAACGGGACAAACGGACGCACACATTGCACTAATGGAATATAGTTACGTTTGGATAACAGGACAAACGGACGGACACATTGCACTAATGGAATATAGTTACGTTTGGATAACGGGACAAACGGACGCACACATTGCACTAATGGAATATAGTTACGTTTGGATAACGGGACAAACGGACGCACACATTGCACTAATGGAATATAGTTACGTTTGGATAACAGGACAAACGGACGCACACATTGCACTAATGGAATATAGTTACGTTTGGATAACAGGACAAACGGACGGACACATTGCACTAATGGAATATAGTTACGTTTGGATAACGGGACAAACGGACGCACACATTGCACTAATGGAATATAGTTACGTTTGGATAACAGGACAAACGGACGCACACATTGCACTAATGGAATATAGTTACGTTTGGATAACAGGACAAACGGACGGACACATTGCACTAATGGAATATAGTTACGTTTGTAGAAGAAAAACTCAGTGAGGATGTAGGGATTACAGCAGGCAAACTCAGTGCATGCACGTAATGCGTTTATATTCTCAGTGCATGCACGCAATGTGTTTATATTCTCAGTGCATACACGTAATGTGTTTATATTCTCAGTGCATGCACGTAATGTGTTTATATTCTCAGTGCAATATAAGTAGTTAAAATGAAAAAAAGCGCGGGAGGTTTGTTTCAAATATGGTTCCATATTAAATCTCTTAAAATGGCATTAACTACCTTTAAATTTGTAAAAAATAAAATAAAAAATTAGTTGGAACTAAGGAAACATGTTAGCGACTTTATGTCAATTATATATATATCACAGACTAATAATAATGTTTTAATATATGTGTGTACTTGTATTTAGTATGTCTTGTATGTATTACCGCCTCAGTGCTGATGGCGATGGACATTGTAAAATGTTTATGCTTTAATAAAAATTGAATTGAATTGAATTGAATAATTGTTATTATGTCTTTGCAAATATCTATATTGTCTATTGCTTGGGCATTTATTCAAAACGCATGCTTGCTAATACACTTAACATTTTAGCACTTACAAATGAAATACAAACAAAATAAATCATAAATGAACGAGTAATTGTCGTTAACATCGTGAAAATGGGATCCTTACAATCATGATGCAATTCTTTGTTTTTTATTTACATTTCTCGGCGTGCTGTAAACAGTTTCGCTTAAACAAACACGGTGTTTAACTAGTAGTTACTGTCATTGTGACTCGCCGGCACCTTGATTGAGCTGGTCAGACTTTCTCAATAAGCGGCAATGGGATTACAGGAATTTACATTGTGTACTATTTGTCGGGTATTCAAGACTATTGTTAATCGTATCAACAGTTTTAGTGTGAAATAAAAACATTCAAATTTTGTGAAATTTTTTGGGATTTTAGTTGCGATCACACATACTGTTTTCGCAAAAGCTCGACTGGTCTTTTTTTTTTATATATATAACATAACATAACATAATTTTATTCAGCATTAAACCATCACACCATTACAATAGTTTATAGCCTAAACAATGAATAATACAATCTACGAATAGTGGGGATATAAGTTCATATATTCATGATTTTAATGCCATCATTGAAGATGTTTTTCTTCACCAATTTTTAAGCGCAAGTTTAGTTGTAATAGCGATGTTAAAGCGGATATTCCTGTATTTAACAATAAAAAAGAAAACCCGTGGTATAATGATGAGTGTCGTGAAAGTAAGTCTCATTTTTTACAAAAGTTGAATAAATATAGAGAAAGTAAAAGTGACATTAATAGAATTAATATGGTTAAAGCTCGGTCACATTATAAATCTACTGTTAGAAATTGTAGGACGGATTATGATCGAGTGGAAACAGCTGCTTTTGTAAACGCAAGATATAAAAATTCAAAATTATATTGGAATATGTTAAAAGAAGCATCGGGACTTAAGCCAACAAATATACCATTGTCTTCTTTTACACAATATTTTGAAGCTATTAATAGTCCAAATAACGAGTTCTTTGTTCCAGATGAAGATGTTGTATATTTTAATAAACGGTACGAAAATAATGAATTTAACATTATGTTTGAAGAGTTGAATGTAAATTTTACTGAGGATGAGATTATAATATCAATTAAAAGCAACTGAATTCAAATCGATCGTCTGGACCTGATATGTTATTAAATGAAATGTTTATTCATGGCAATATTAAAGCAAAGGTTAAATGACAATTTTGTTCAGAATTGGCATAGTCGATTAAAACATTCCACTAGAGAAGTTTTTTATATAAACATTGCAAAGTTTCAGTTTCAATCATATCTAGATAATATAAATGTTTTCAAAATGTGTCAAGCACTAACTAAATTACGGGTGTCATCTCATAGACTGCAAATTGAAGCCGGTAGGTGGGTTAAACCGATTAGAATTCCTGTAAACGATAGAATATGTGTATTTTGTAATAAACTTGAAGATGAATTCCATTTTGTGTTGGAATGCCAAACATACATAATGTTAAGGAAGCAATATATTCCTAAATATTTTTTATAAGAGACCAAATATGATCAAGTTTCTGGAATTACTAAACTCACAAAATAAGATATATATTCGCAAACTGTGTACCTTTGTTTTAAAAGCATTTAAGTTACGAAACGAAACACTATACAGAAATTAGCTATTTCTAAATATAATGTATGTAATATGTCATGGTTGTAAACGTATATGTCATGTTTGTATAAACGTATGTACGTATTAATCAACATGGTAACAAGCATATTGACATTTTAATTAGAAACGTTTATTGGTGAAGAATGCAAGCACATTGGTAATACGGACCGTCAGTAAAGTGTTTTCATTTACTGGGACTGCGTGTCTTGTAGTTTGACTGTCAGTAAAGTGTTTTCATTTACTGGGTTAAAACTTGTCTTCACTAAACAACGGGTGTCTATGTCATTGTTTATTTAAATTCTGTGGTAAACAAATAAATTAATCACCAATTAAATTGCAACTATTAATAACTATTAAAAATCCGTGGAGGATTTTTAATAGTCATGTATATCTGTACTAATATTTACATTATGTTATATATGTTTATCATACGGATAACAAGCTGTTTTATTTGACTCATTTGACATAAGGAATATATATCTGTTAAGGAAATTGTGATGAATTGTAATTTATTTATGCAAGGAAGTGTTATATAAACGCCTTCTCATTGTATCAGCTCAGTTAAGATAAACTGCATATTTGGACATGTATTGTTTGTAATAACTACACTGTTGCCATGCTTTGTAATTGTATTTTGTATCCTCATGGGCTTTTAAGCCTATTGGAAATTGGAAATAAAGATATATCAATCTATCTAATATAAATGTTTTCAAAATGTGTCGAGCACTAACTAAATTACGGGTGTCATCTCATAGACTGCAAATTGAAGCCGGTATTCCAAATAGAATTCCTGTAAACGATAGAATATGTGTATTGTGTAATAAACTTGAAGACGAATTCCATTTTGTTTTGGAATGCCAAATATATATAATGTTATGGAAGCAATATTCCTAAATATCTTTATAAGAGACAAATATGATCAAATGTCTGGAATTATTAATTCACAAAATAAGATATATATTCGCAAACTGTGTACCTTTGTTTTAAAAGCATTTAAGTTACGAAACGAGACACTATACAGAAATCAGCTATTTCTAAATGTATGTAATATGTCATGGTTGTAAACGTATATGTCATGTTTGTAAACTTATGTACGTATTAATCAAAAATCCGTGGTGGATTAATAGGCATGTATATCTGTACTAATATTTACATTATATGATATATGTTTATCATACGGATAACAAGGTGTTTTATTTGACTGTTTTATTTGACTCATTTGATATAATACATGTGTTAAGGAAATTGTGATGAATTGTAATTGATTTATGCAAAGAAGTGTTATATATACGCCTTTTCATTGTATCAGCTCAGTTAAGATAAACTGCATATTTGGACATGTATTGTTTGTTATAACTACACTGTTGCCATGCTTTGTAACTGTATTTTGTATCCTCATGGGCTTTTAAGCCTATTGGAAATTGGAAATAAAGATATATCTATTCCATTCATGGTGTACCTGTTTTCGCAAAAGTTCGACTGGTCTTTGCCAAAAACAAGGATTTATAAAACACATACATGTATAAATCCTTGGCCAGAACAGTCAGTTGGAGGGGATAACGTGATTTAAATCAGAATGTACATCAGTAGAGCTCATCCTAACACCATCAATGTGCTAGCACAACGAGCTGCGAGCACACTATGTGGTGGTAGCGGTCTGTGAGCGATCAGAGCTCATCCTAACACCATCAATGTGCTAGCACAACGAGCTGCGAGCACACTATGTGGTGGTAGCGGTCTGTGGGCGATCAGAGCTCATCCTAACACCATCAATGTGCTAGCACAACGAGCTGCGAGCACACTATGTGGTGGTAGCGGTCTGTGAGCGATCCTAACACCATCAATGTGCTAGCACAACGAGCTGCGAGCACACTATGTGGTGGTAGCGGTCTGTGAGCGATCCACTAACATGTTTAATTTCATTTGGAAAGCTCTTGCAACATTTGAAGTATGTCTTTTTAATTTAATTTTAAGATAAATCCTTTTGTTTTTGGATGAGCTCTGCTGATGTACTGCAGGCGTGAGAATTGAACACAAACTTCTTAAATTCTTCCAGCTGCAATGCATTGAAAATGAAAAAACACTTTTTTTGTTAGAATATTTTTGTTTTTATATATAATGACACCAGAATATGTTTTCTTCTTCGTGTATTTACATACTTGGACAACATAAATTGAGGAAAAGATTGATCATATAATGTGCAGTTTAACAAGAAAAGTCACACAATACGTTGTTATGGGATTTACATGAAAAACTGGCTTACTATATGCTAGCTAAAACCTTGATTAATTACTGCTTAAACACATTGCAATATCTTGTGAACTATGTATTTATTGAGGTAGTTTGGAGCAAATGAACTTTGATTACTTGATAAAGCATATTTAGGTTGCAAATTAATTGTGTTTTATGTACTAATTAACACACAGATTACCCGACTCAAGACATGATTGCTTTTTACACACTGAATTTTAATTGCCAATTAAATTATATTTGTTATGTATTTGTATATGTATATATGGTAACACATGGATGTATTTTTGATTTCATATGACTTATAGGCCCATTGGGTTGTGTGTTTGTTTATCTAATTAATATTGTATGTAGGTGATATTTATTAGAGAGGAGAGAGATGTGTTAACATTTGGAAGAAAAGTGAGATTTGTGAATATTATGTAGAAAAGTGAGATTTGCGAACACAAAGGAGAAGATTGAGATTGGTGAAGGTTAGAGAAGAGAGTGAGATTAGTAAGCTTTTGATAAGAATAGTAATAATTGTGGACAATTGGTAGAAAAGTGAGATTTGCGAACATAAGGTAGACAATTTAGATTTATGGATATTGAAAACGTGAGATTTGCGGACATCAGGTAGATAAGTGAGGACATTTGGTAGAAAACTAAAACTTGTGGATATTAGTAATAAAAGTGAAATTTGTGGACATTAGAGCGAAGAGTGATATTTGTGGATATTAGGAGGATAAGTGAGATTCGCCGATAAAAGGTAAACTAGTGAGACTTCTGGACATTAGGTATATAGGAAAGGCAAAAAAGTGAGGTTTGTGGATATTAGTCAAGAAAGTGAGATTTGTGGACAACAGTGCTCACGGAAAATATTTTTGACAGGCCCCGGGCTTGGGGCTATCCTATTTCGTGAGCACTGGACAAGTTTGGGAAAGATCGAATACAAAATGAAGGTGCTAGAGTGTTCACAAGGCTGAAAATGGCATATTTCAATAATTCAAGGGCACATAACTCTTGTATTCCTGGTCCGATATTGCTGGTTTTCAAACTTGTCCGAGCTTTCATTGATAGTAACAATCTCTTAAAGTTTGGTAAAGATCGGATGGAAAATGAAATGAAGGTGAGCTAGAGTGTTCACAAGGCAGAATATGGCATTTTTCAGCAAATCAAGGGCCATAACTCTGCGGTTACTCATTCAATTTGGCTAGTTTTCGAACTTGTCAGAGTTGTCATTGATACTAACAATGTGTTAAGTTCGGTAAAGATCAAATAATAAATGAAAGTGCTAGCGAGTTCACAAGGCAGAAAATGGCATTTTCCAGGAAAAAAACAAGGGCCATAACTCTGGTGTTACTGATCCGATTTGGCTGGTTTTAAACATTGTTCGAGCTTTCATTGATATTAACAATCTGTGCAAGTTTGATAAAGATCAATAATAAATGAAGGTGCTAGAGTGTTCACAAGGCAGAAAATGGCATTTTTCAGGGGAAAAACAAGTTCCATAACTCTGGTGATACTAACCAAACTTAGCTGGTTTTGGAACTTGTCCAAGCTTTTATTAACATTAACAATCTGTGCAAATTTGGTAAAGATCAAACAATAAATAAAGGTGCAAGAGCATTCACAAGGAAGAAATTGGCATTTTTCAGGAAAAAACAAGGGCCATAACTCCGGTATTACTGATCCGATTTGGCTGGTTTTCGAACTTGTCCGAGCTTTTATTAATATTAACAATCTGTGCAAGTTTGGTAAAGAGCAAATAATAAATAAAGGTGCTAGAATGTTCGCAAGACAGAAAATGGCATTTTTCAGAAAAAACAAGGACCATAACTCTGGTGTTGCTGATCCAAGCTTTCATTAGTATTAACAATCTAATTTCGAACTTGTCCAAGGTTTCATTGGTATTAACAATCTTTGCAAGTTTGGAAAAGATCAAGTAATAAATGAAGGTGCTAGAGCATTCACAAGGCAGAAAACAGCATTTTCCAGAAAAAACAAGGGTCACAACTCTGGTGTTTGATCCGATTTGGCTGGTTTTCGAACTTGTCCGAGCTTTCATTGATATTAACAATCAGTGCAAGTTTGGTAAAGATCTTCGGCTAGTAGAGCTAAAAATGAGACTTAACGGAAATTAAAGAGAAGAGAGTGATTTGTTAACAGATTTGTGGATATTAGAAAGAAAAGTGGTTTGTGGACTTCAGGTAAAAAAGTGAGATTTGTGGACATTTGGTAGAAAGTAAGATTTGTGGATATTAGGCAGAAAAGTGAGATTTGTGGATATTAGAATAGTGAGATTTACGGACATGAGGGAGAACATACAGATTTGTTAACATAGGCAGATATGCGAGATTTGTGGATATTGGGAAGAAAGGTGAGATTTTCGGATATTAAGTAGAATGTTGAAATATGTGGACATTAGGTAGAACAATGGATGTCAGGATATTATGTAGAAAAGTGAGATTTGAGGACATTAGGCAGAAAAGTGAGATTTATGTTCATTAGATAGTGAGATTCATGGACATTACTGAGAAAATTGAGATTTGTGGTAAGTAGGTTGTAGTTTCATGATTATGCGACAGATGAGTACAAACTATTCAGAACTAGTAAGCTGTGTCAAGCTATTGGCGTAAAGACGGTTGTTTTCCATAAAATCCATGTAGCAGTTTCAGAAGAGTAGTCGCCCAAGTAGTTTCAGTGGAGTCGTCGCCATAAAAAAGAAGAGTTTAACGACAGGATGCTCGCCAAAACACGGCAAAAAGCTCTGCTGCTCTTTGTCCATTATTACAATGGAGATTATATTATGTTTCTAATAACCATGCAATTCAATCCAAGGTATTCATTTTCCAGATACACTGTGGGAATTCTCCTTACAGTAGAGAATGACAGTTGGCTATTTGGTAGGCCCTGACAGCGTAGAACATTATTTTGTCAACGTATGTAACAAGTCGCTCCTTTGGATACAAGAAGCACCCCTGGTTGGTGCAGACGTTCAGATTTCAAGGTCTTGTTTATTGAGAAACTATGTCGATGTTGATGTCAACACACGTTGCCTTCCGGTGATGTAATGAAGTAATGACACCAGCCAGTTTATAATAAATTTATTAAGACTGAATGAAGTATAAAAATAGTATTTACATTATGAGTGTATACATTTGATATGGTTAATGGATGGAACAATATATTCAGATGTCAATATATAGATGTAAACATGGCATATAATGAAAACATACAGCAAAATATTTACATAAAATTTGAAATTCTAAGACAGTGCACAATTATACCAATGAAAATATAAAATAAAATCCTTCCCTCCATCATTCAGACCTAATAACAAATAGATAGGAAACAATGAAAGATAAATATCGAAATTTCGCACGACAGGCCGCACAGCAGGTGATTCCTGAAATAATGCCCGACTTCCTGCACGTCATAAAGAGTTTGATGCATACATGTTTCTTTAATGTTGAAACCTTCCACAAATTTATTTCTCTTTCTAAAAATGCTCGTTAATTTTGAGCAAAAAAAAAAAAAAGAGAAAAAAAGAGCGCAACAGATAGTTTCACTATGTAAATCCCTAATTGGTTTTCAGAGAAAAGCCAAAACCGATATCTTTTTTACTTAGCTTTTTATGATATGTATATATTTTTCAAAATAAAGACAAAATCAGTATACTGGTATTCTCATTTTTCTATTATTATTAATCTTTTGTATATAATCTCATCAAAATCAATGAGTATTTGTGAGAAGAATTCCAAGGTAAAGGTTCCACATGATATTCTTGCTACTGACACTGGTTTAGAAGTTTCCTACCAGTATATTATTAGGTCTGTGCTAGTGTGTGTAAAATGTACATGTACTTTACTGTTTAAGAATAAAAATTGAAAGCATTTGATTAAATCCTTTTTTTTCATACTTGTTTTCAAGATTATCTAGTCTCCTTGGAAGAGAAAATATCACAGATCAATTATCAATGATGGAATATTTTGAAATATGCAGTTTCTGTATTTAATAATGCGGATAAGAGGGCTTCAAGACAGATTAGTCCTGCGCTGAATTAGTTACCATCTATAAATAAATCTTATCTGATTGCTTGCTAGAAGACAGATAATAAGTATACATGTGCATTTTAAAAGACTATAACAATCTTGCCAATGTACTCCCTGCCAATGTACTCCCTCTTACATTAGAAATAAGATTTGTTGGTCTATTATGATTGTGTAAAATCAGGTTGACATATGTCATGTATATTATTATTCCTGCAGTTGATGTTATAACACCACAACACTTCTAAATGCTCTTGTTTATATGTACAAATATGTTAAACATACACATCACTAATGAACAACAGGGCTCACCCGTTCACCTTGGTTAAGAGGTACAACATAGTAAAAATAAGCTTACAAATAAAGCCTTCGGCTCAGCTGAGTTACAAGATGATAAAACAAATGGTTACAAATCTTGTTTTGTGTGTAAAATCTTATTAAATGTACAAGAAATCTAAAATTATTACAGGCTAATGGTTATGCAAGCTAACACCTCTGTCTCTCTCTCTCTCTCTCTCTCTCTCTCTCTCTCTCATACAACCATCACCTTCACAACCCTATATATTTCACATTGAGTACACATTGTCATGATACGGCATGTACATTCCTATAACCAAATTTACTGCCACGGTAGTATAACTGTACTATAATTGGTTTTCTTTAGCACTAATAGGCACATTTTAATTCCTTTTTTACCCATACACATGTATTCAAGAATGTATTTGTATTGTAACAGATATCTACCTTAGTGGTGTGGTTTCAGGTGATAAAAAAAACTCGTTATTTTTTCCTCAAGCTAGTCCAAAAGTTGACAACCCACTTACTACTTCACAAATTATATTCTGGATTCTCCCGTGTTATTTGGTCTATTTAGTTATGAAATAAAATAAGCTAAACAAGTAGTAAACAATTATCACTATAATCAGTTTCACAAACACAAAACAAGTTGTTTCCTATAAGGGGACCACACAAATATTGTGTTGGTACGAAGGTATTCTTCTTTTTACAATTTGTCCATTTTGAACTGAATATGATTCCTGAATATTATATGGTTATTTCCCTTAAAAAAATACATTAACACACACAAATATACACTTGAAAATACAACAACTTTGATAGTTTACTGGATGGGTTAAAAGTTAAGAAATTTGTTTAAGAGGCAAAAACGAGGGTCTGTATGGTAACACGAACCAAGCATCTGTTTTTTTCGTTTTGGCCTTCAAAGTTGCAGAACATTTTTAACTATTTCTGACTTCAGCCATTGATTGCAATATTTTATGTGAGATAACACTTTCACTACATGCATGACCTATAATGTAATGAAACAAATTACTAATCTTTGTGGGAATTATGTTTGCAAAATTATGATCTACAGAATGTCTACAGCAGCTGCAATAACGACTGCTACAGAAGAGGTTGGTGACAACATATATCTTACAGATTTTTAGGAGAAACTTAAAGCACTTAAATATATGGCATACTATTTAATTAATGAAAATAAACAGGATGCTTGATGAAGACTTCTTCTCTGCGCTTGTTATGATCTCCAAATTCAAACAAGCTACAGTCACTGGCTTTTTTACTCAGCAAAACTCTGCCAACTGCTAATCAGCAATTAAATATGTAAAATTTGACTTTTGCCAAAATAACTAAACCTGGAATAGTTACATAGTTTGTTCCACAAACTTGACCATTAATGAGATTGTGAGAGCAAAAGTTGATAAATTAAATGTTTGATGTTATTAAGTGTCTGTTTTTATCTTAAAAAGTTTTCTAGTCTGGTTCTCTGACTATTCTCTAACGGTGTACTGTAAGGAAGAGTAGGACAACCATATATAATTGCAAAACATACAACTATAACTGGAATTCTATGATGTCTGTTTCACAAATTATTTTGTAATGGCCTCTTTAGGGAAGTGTAGGAAGACCAGACTTGGTGGCCGGTGACAGTTAACAATTTCAATTGTATGCCGAAGAAGAATCTATGCTTGAAATCTAGTTTTGGAATTATTTTTTCCCCCAAAAAATACAGCTTAACAGTAGCTGGAATTCTATGTCTGTTTCACCAACATGACCAAGAATGAGATTATGATAGCAGCAGCAGATGACACTATCGAGGCACTACTGGTCGGAATGCACTGATATTCGTCCAAGTTGTGGATTTGATTGATGAAGTCCCAGCCCAGGTATGACTCGTAATTCTGCATATCTTTGTCTATCGCGATCAGTCGAACTGCCTCATCGTTAAAGATAAGGTCAGAGTAAAATAACCCAGAGTGGAACATGTGGAAATCTCCGTCACTGAAAAATAACAGTACAATAATGGTTAATTTTTTTCAAATATCTGAACTGAATTGTTTAAAGGCACAATAGTGACAAATAATACATAGTTTACTGTGTAGGAAAGGTACAAGTGTTTTAATATGTAGAGATTACATGTATCATATACAAAGGTAAGGGTGTTTTGATATGTAGAGATTACATGTATCATATACAAACTTAAAGGGACACTGTCCGTAACTTTTAGCTTATAAAACACACAATAATTATATTCGCAAACATTACACACTAAACATTATTGAATATTTACTAATTAAAAGCAAGATTGTTTTACGGAATTCAATCGCGGTACAAAAAAAAGTAATTCCGCTTTGTGCGTTTGAACTCGCAGCCCAAACTAAAATTACACTCGCAGTAATAATAGTGTTCGTGAGCGTAAAGTGGTCGACATCGTTCCCGACTGAGCTAAGCGGGCTATACATATTTACGCAATACATACTATGGTGAAAACCTAATGCGCTAATGGAAGTCACGTGATCGCAGAAAAGGTAAATATTGTGGGTCCCACTTTATTTACATATAATAATTAAAACTTTTTTTTTCCAACTCACGAATGTATTCCTACATACTTCTTAGGGCCTACCCTCATGTTTTCATGTATACATTTCACTGAATATAAGTCAGACAGTCACCGTATTTGTCGGCGTATACCGCGCATGCGCATATACCGCGCACCCCGACTTTGGGCTCGAAATCCTTGGAAAAAAACTTTTTGTTATGTATTGTAGCGTATACCGCGCATAAAAAACGTGTTTTCAATTTCAGGACAGCAGAGCACCATTTTGAAGCATTGACCTAAGAGGAAATGTAAAACGAATTTTGATTGGCTAAAACGAAGCTGCATGATAGACTGTGTTTTTTTACTCAAGTGTAAATAAAATTGTACTGTTGAGTGTACTTTTGTTGTTTACTCAAGTGTAAATAAAATAAAAATCCCCACGCCCGGTTCAACTTTTATTACGATCATATGATATTTAATATTTTGGATTGACAATTAAGACAGATTATTCTTTCGAATAAATATGTGCTGGCCCTGAAAAGGACCGTTTTGTTCTGCTAACCCTGACAAGGGTCATTATTTGCTGACTCAACAGACTCGCATATCTGCCCCATCAAATCCCTCGAACTCATCATCATCGTCGTCACTTGGTACAAGGGATTCAAACTGCCTCTGAAGTTCCTCATCTGTGATGATGGCTGGAGTCTCTGTATAATAATCCTCGTCGTCGCTGTCGGCGTCTGCTTGATCTTCGTGAGGTGTGACGGTGTCCGTCCAAGAAGATCATCCTCTGTGCCGTCCATTTTGTTAGATATGCAGCATTTCTTGAAGGAGTGGATGATAATGTTGGGATCAATATCGGCCCATGCATCTACAACCCATTGACACACGTCTGTCAGTTCTGGCTTCTTCATACGGCCCGACTTGGTGAATGTATGTGCCCCCTCAGCATACCAATGGTTCCATTTAAGCCGCATCAGTGTCTTCATTGGCTTGTTGATGCTGACATCTAATGGCTGTAGTATAGATGTCATGCCTCCAGGAATGATGGACAACGTCGTCTTCTTGTCTTTCAGTAGATTCTTGATGGAATCCTTCTTATGGCATCTGAAGGCGTCTAGCACCAGCATACTCTTCTTTAGGAAACGATAACCCCAGGAGTCCGAACCTCTGAAGTCGGAAACCCCAAGCTCAGCTGCTATCAGTTTAGCATTCAGCAGGATCTCGACTGTTGATAAGGCAATCCCCTGATTCCGTCGGTCCTTGACCATGTCAATACTGCTGCCTCCACCTCTGGATACTTCATCACTCCTGCTCGGTCGGCTTTTTTGGTCCTAGGCATCTTGGACAGTCGATCTTTTTGTCTTCGCCAATCACGGACAGACGGTTCTCCCACGCTAAATTCTCTTCCTGCAGCTCTGTTGCCATGGGCTTCTGCATAGGCAATGACATTCAACTTCTCTCTGGCGTTGTATGACTGGCGTTGTTTCCCCATCTTGACAAATTGAAAGTTATGACAATTTGAAGATGCTGACAATTTGAGGTTTCTCGGAATGAGATTTGGTTATGCTCAATATCTGCTTACTTAAGGACAGTGTCCCTTTAAAAGTGTTTTGATATGTAGAGATTACATGTATCATAAACAAAGGTAAGAGTGTTTTTATATGTAGAGATTACATGTATCATATACAAAGGTAAGAGTGTTTTGATATGCATCATATACAGATATTTACACTTTCTTTATGATCCCTCCTTTTAGTAACAATAAAAATCTTTAATTAGCTTAAATCTGAAAATGTCTGATATCTTGACAAGGCCACTGCTATAGGCTGTCTCTCTTATCAGTTGCCTGTTTATTCTCATCGTTAAGTTTATTTGTAGGGGGTGGTGAGGGGAGTGGTGGAGGGGGTGATGAGGGTAGTGGTGGTAGGTACAGTGAACATCATCTATACAAAATAACACACTCAGCAATACCGTTAATACCATTAAAACCTTTGGATATAAAGACAAGAAAGTCCAGGTTAGTGGTAGGGTATGGTGGGTAGGGTAGTGGTTATCCCAGTGAATGTTCACAAGAAATATCAAAGCAAGAAGTTACACTTCTAAAAATATTACCTAAATTAAAAAAAGAAACACCAAAACATTAACCTAATACAACTAAAAAAGATATTTTATGAATAAGGTCATGGTGAAAGTCAGTGGTGAGGTGAGGGTTAGGCAGATGGGTAGGGTTTACACTAGTGAACACCTAGATCAAGTATCAACCTAATATCTTAGACAGCGATTTCAAACTTTTACCAAGTTTTGATGGCGCCATTTTAGGCTTTCACAAACATTATAACACTGACAAATTACAAGCACATCCCTAGCAAGATAACGTACACCAAGACTGGTCTAAAGATATTCTAGAGGTAGCTTAGTAAAAATTCAGAAAGGGCTCCACTCAAGGAATGTTGTGGTCAGAGAGATTTCTTTCCTTTAACTATATTGAGGGGAAAAAGTTTAGCAAGTTTTTGTTGCACCCTGGAAATAATACATTTTTGGTTGTAAAATCAAGAAACCACTGCCTTAGACACAATATTTTATTAAACACACATCAATAACAGTAGAATATCTTAATGACGTAACGAATAAATGAACATAGGGGCCAAAATGTCAGTATATCTTGTATACAGTATTATTTCATCTAAAAAAACTTGCTAAACTTTTTTCCCACAGTATATATAACTTTACTTATTGAGCTACTGAGGCTCCAAGGTTTCAGGGAAAAAAAATTACGTTTGCATTTCCGAAATATTTGAGAATGATATTGAAGAGGCAATACGTTCGTGAAATTAAATAATTTAGCCAAAGGTTTTAAAGATGTTTGAAATGTTCTTTATTTCATTTGCCTTTGTTTGTTTTTTTACGCAAGAACTGTAATCTTGGTTGATGGACAGAGATTTTAAATCTGAAAGAGCTGCACCCAAGGAACATCATGGCATCATCGATACTGTCTTTGTTAAATTGCAAAGGGATGGTCGATGGATAAAATAGCAAATAATGAGCTTGTCTGGCCTCTGGCCAATAGAGCTTACAACATTAGCATACACTTAACTAACAAAACAATGGGCCCTACCACATGCATACACATAATACAACAAGCTCGCTAACAATGAATAATTGCACATTTTACACCAAAGCCTCATTTTCATGTGAGGATATGTAAAACTGAAATTTAAACAAATTACTATGAAGGTATTACTATGAGGGTCAAACATAAAATAGGTATACCATATTTATCCTATTAAAGACACAGGGCACAGATGACTGGCCGAGAATGGCATTCTTATTATGGTATTATTCAGCCATATTCTAAGATATAAAGTTTATCATATAAATAACATTATTTGTTTGTGTATTCACTAAAATATGGAGTAAATAGAGGATCTTACATGAGAACTCATTCATTAATGAATTTATTAAACTAACTGGCAAAATGATATATTATTATATCATTTTTGCTAACGAGTTTAATTAATTCACGAGTTTAATAAATTCAATAATGAATGAGAACGAATGTTAGGTTCTATTTATCACATAACTCACATATCGACTTTTATTGCATATTGCCTGTCGCTTTAACACGCGAAACCGACATAAACCGTAGGAATTTGATCATAGTCATTATCAAAATTTTTTTTTGACAGTGCATACTAGGCTTATTTGCATACTTATATAACTAGTGGTATATCGAACATATAGAATGGTGTTATTCCACTCCCGAGCCGTAAGTTATGTGATAATTAGTGATATTCCTATACAACAAAATACAATCTGGCATCTCATGCATAACCACTGAACATTGCAAGGCATCATCCTATGTTTATTACAGGTAAAACACAAACCTGAAATGACGTTAGGCCAAATAAAATTCTATGGTGGTTCCGGTTTCCAGACCGTCCCCTTTATTAGGGCCGACCCAAAACATTTTATGAAAAGAAACACAAAAAAACTTTCAAATTGAATGATTTTTTCTTTCTGTTCTGTATCTGATATCAACACATATATAGTTAGTTCATAACGTTTTAAAAGTACCGAGTGAAAAAACAGAAGACAAAATATGAAATATTTTCCCTACCTACATACCCTAACTTTTCAAGCATGTAATAGGAACCACAAATATAATTTTATCTGGCCTTATGACATAGCATACAACTTGTACGCTATATGATACAGCATACAATTTGTATGCTGTATCTTAACGTCATGTCAGATTTTTTTATTTTGTGATACACAAACTGATTCCACGCTCGAGTAGTCCTGCTCAGTGCTAACATGTGTGTGTCATACAGGTAGATGGACTTTAGGTCCATCATATACATTGTTTCTGTGACATATCCGCCAAAATTCTTTTGATAATAAATAATACCATGATGAAATTTTGTGTAATTTCTATTAAACGTGACTTGAACAAACCAAAACTAATAATGTGCCTATATGCCTCTGTTTGAATCATCTAACAACGTGGGTGGGCGCACTTAATAGGATACATATGGTATATCTTGAACGCGTGCCATTATAACAACAAATCATACTGCAATATATAGTATTTGTTATAACGGTGGAAAACAATTAATTCCACATGTCTATACTTACTCTCCTATACTACAGTGGCAGCAATACGAAATAAACAAGTTTAGAATTATCATTTTTGTAGATAGCTTACCGTATATTAATTATATTTTTCATTATTTTTTGATTAAATTAAATGTAGAATGGTTTACACAAAATATGCCCTTCTATTGCATATTAATATTAATACGCGCATAGAAAATATAATATACCTATATTAACAGCTATGGAGACACCAATAATGGAGAAATTCATTTTGATTTTATAAATTCATACTTGCCAACCTTTCAGGCTTCAAATTAGGTACACGTTTAATTGATGGTCATAATTTTTTTTTTTGAATACTAGGGTTATCAAATATGAAAACGTCACACTCTAAATCCCACCTAAAGAAGGGCAAACTTGAAAGTCAACTCGATCACTGCATTCTGAGAGACACCCATTCCATGAATGGGAACCAGTTCAAGTAAATTACGAACATGGCATCCAGTGTATCGAAAAGGAACTTTTAAACCTGCAATTTCATATTTTACAAACATAATTTACATTTTTATGGGTTAGATACTAAAATCGGGACAAAATTTCCGAAATCTGGACAGTAAAAAAAAAGAGAGTGAAAAACCAAGATTGTCCTACGTAAAACGAGAAGGTTGGCAAGTATGCATATTCGAGAAGGTAGATTTATTTATACATAATACTTACATATCTGAGGAGAAGAACTGCTGGCCGTAGCTGAATATGTTCCAGTAGATGTCCCTTTTGGCCTGGGGCTTGTATCCAGCAGTGACTATTGCTGCACCGGGTACCACACCGAGGTAACAATTAGCCCAGTTTTCGATGCCAGTTCGCGTTCCGTCCTTGCACAGCAGTTCATAATCGTCTGAGCGTCTGTTTCTGGCCCAGATGGCCTGGTTGCGGCCGTCAGTGTTGTCGCCAACTGTTAAATGATGAACAAAAGCCACATCGCCGGCACCTAGTAAACGAAAAGAATCATTCTGAAGAAACTTCTTATATTTTACATTGATGAGGAAATAACATACAAAGCTTATTTATCACAAAAAATGGCTTCTTGAGTGTAATAAACCCATGGCTTACAGATCATAAAACATCAGTGTATAAACCATGCAAAATGAGGACCGACACAACATGTCTGTACACAATGGCTATAAAGTAAACATTGAGCCTATTTATTTCATACGATATGTTCAGACCATCGGCGTAGCTACTATTAGGCCATATAGCCTATAAATCAATTTGAAAAACGAAAAAAAAAAAAAAGTCCAAAGATGCTATAAAAACTGAAGCCAGAGGGGGTTAGGGGTTAATGGTCGACATTTGTTTATTTTATTTTACAGTGTAGGTAATTGTTTTTCTAAAATTTGTCCAAAATATTTTTCTTCAGTTACCTCAAATTCCTCAAATACCACACAAGTTCTCTGTCAGATATATGCCAAAATGCACCATTGCAAAGCAAAGTTTAAAAAAACCCACCTGGACCTCCCTAATTTGTCGGGCCTACGCCCCTGCAGACAGACCTTAATGTTTTATAATACTTGAAATCGAACTTTAACCCTTAACAGCCTGCGAGTTATTCTATTATAGTTGTGCTTAGCGGGTTAAGGGTTAATAAAATCCATCTTAGTATTAAATGTTAAATTTGATTTCTTATTATTTGTAGTGAATCCTGCTACATCTGACATCCCTCGGTGCCGATACTTTATGTCGGATAATAGAGGTTGTCGGTAGGCCAGGAGTTGAGTAAATAATAAACACATACAGGTCATATAAATTATTTAGTTCAGATATTGCATGTATATTATCATACAATCTTTTAAAAGATTTATTACAAGATATATCTTGGTGGTGTTTCCGCTGTATGTACTTCCCATACAAACATAACTGCAAGAAATGAAATGATTAAGAATTTTATCAATTCTTATCAGGGCAGAAAAAATTGTTTTTGATTTACTCGTCCTTTTTACTGTATATTTGAATGGTCAAATTCATAAATTGTTAAAGATTTTTTCTGAGTTCTACTCATCCTGCATCAATGAGCACTCGTCATGGCCGTGCCCTGCTTATTCGCTTTCGCTCACAAATACGGTGTTCATGCTGACAATGATAATTACCCAACTAGCATTTGGTACACATTATAGGCAATCATTCTTAATGCAATGCTTGCTTGTCTTCACACTAGCTCAGTTGGTTATGGTGTGAAAACAGTTTTGATGGTCAGAAAATATTTTATATAGGGAAAGATCGAGAGCTAAGTGTGTCGTCAAACAGTGTCGGATACTGCAAACGGCAGCTTTTGTTAAACCAAGGGTTACTGTACTAAGCACATAAGGATTTCACCATTGCCAAGACACACGGACAGACACAATAGGATGTTGGTAAAGTAAGTGGTCAGATATACCAGGTTTCACTGTAGAGTGAACAAGTTACAACCTCACCACATATTTGATGTCATATAAATTTATATAACAAACATTTTCATCATTGCACTTCCAAAACGTTCATGTTGTTTGAGTGTTATGTGATAAATAGAATCATTTGTGACCGTGTAGGTTTGACATATCAAAGTCACTCATGTAAGATCCTCTATTTAAATTCCTCTTACCGTAATCATGCAAATACCAAGTTACGTGTTTTGTCACAGAACATCAGAGAACTTACAATTTAAAATACTGCTGTTGTTTCACGTATCTTACATTGTTTTTCAAACTTCAAAAGTGCGTATTTGAAACAGCAATAGTTCAACTGTCCAGATGAGAGGGTGTACATGATATGGACAGGACACAGATCTTTAAGGCTCAGCCAATGGGGATGAACAAAGTGCATTATAATTATAAATTTAATGAGTCCAGAGCTGTAGATAAGATGAGTATTTTCACAAAACTCTAATAGATAATATTACCAATTATTGAATATAATGCAACAATATATTTTAAACGGAATAATGACGAAAACACGAAAAATTCAAATTATATTACCCTATATTTAAATCAATCAATGCAAACAGATCAAAATTTAAAATCAAACCAAGGTGTAAATGTTAATGTCTAATTGCTATGTGTCCCTTTAAAATCAAGTATCATGTCAGTCGATCTTATACATGTTCATTAAAATACAAATGCTGAAAAATGCTGCTGTTCGAAACGTGACACAAACAAAACATTGTTCTTTTGCTTTTTGTGGATATGTGTACAATTTGTCTGGATCCCTGATTTAACTACTTGGTAGTGATCATTGCGGCCCGAGGAGAACTTACTTTCTACAAGACATCTGAAGGCACCGGTAACTCCAAAGTACAGCTCCTCACTGTTTCTCTGACATTTCCTGAACCCGCCACCAGCACATCCCTCGCACAGACTGATGGGCTTCTGGTTGGGGTTGTAAGTTTTATCCAGGGCTCCAGGGATACAGCTTCGTGTGAACAGTTGACCTGTACACAGACATAAACAGGTCATATTAGTCATATGCAGCAATGTAAATAACCCGAAGCTGAATATAAACAAAAGGGCCAAATCAGCCCCTATTTGCTCACCTGCTGACCCCATTGTGGACGCTAACAGCAGTAACAAAAGTGAGTCGGAAAAAAGAGGCCTGGTAAATTCAGATCTTTTAAAAAAAACAAGAGGCCCAAGAGGGCCTGTGGACGCTGTACTGGCTAACATGGCTCTTATAACATCAATGAAGCGAGTGACTGCCATTTACGTTTTTTTGAAAGTTTCGGGCAAAAAACCAGCTTTTTGACTAAATCAAGGGCCATAACTAAAGAATCTGGTAAAGTTTGGTAAAGATCAGATGAAAAATGAAGGCCATACCGTATTAACGAGGCAAAATATAGCATTTATTTTTAACTAAATCAAGTGCCATAACTCCTCTGTTACTGGTCCGACTGGTCCAACATAGAGCTAAAAAAAAAAAAAAAAAAAATATATGAAAAAAAAGGAATAATTTATAAAAAAAAAAAAAAAAAATGAAAAAAAAACAACATAATAATTAAAAAAAAAAAAAAAAAAAAAAAAAAATTATAATAATTAAAATAATAATATAAAAAAGACAGTTGTAAAATCTGGTAAAGTTTGGCAAAGATCAGATGCAAAATGAAGGCCCTATCGTATGACGAGGCATATTATAGCATTTTTAACAAAATCAAAGGCCATAACTCCGCTGTTACTGGTCCGATCTGGTTGGTTTTAGAACTTGACCAAGCTTTCATAGACATTAACAATTTCATGAAGTTTGGTAAAGATCGGATGAAAAATGAAGGCGCTATCATCTTAACGAGGCAAAATATATAATTTTGAAGTAAATCAAGGGCCATAACTCCGATGTTACTGGTCCGATATGGCTGGTTTTCGAACTTGTCTGAGCTTTCATTGATATTAACAATCTGATAAAGTTTGGTAAAGATCTGAAGAACAATGAAGCCCCTATAGTCTTAACGAGGCAAAATATAGCATTTTAACTAAATCAAGGGCCATAACTCCAGTGCCTGAAATGAGGGCCAGCCAAAGCTGGCCCGAAAAAAAAAATTTGGGCAAGTAAAAATTTTGAGTCACTGGCCCAAAATGAACATTGAAGGCCCAAATATTTTTTAACTTTTTATGTCAACAAAGTAAAGAAAAATGAGAATAAACAGGTAGAACATTTTATTTTTTGGTCCATTATTCTTCAATAAGTCCTTCCCGGCACATAGCCCGCACCCTCAATAAGTCCTTCCCGGCACATAGCCCGCACCCCCCCCCCCCCCCCCCCCCCCCCCCCCCCCCCCTTTCAAATTGCTGAATCTGATTTTAAGCAGACTTGACGCACAATCGAAATTACCGACTAGCATCGTATGTCGACATTTATGATTAACAGAAAAAATACTTACTTCGCATACTTTGACTGCTTTTTAAAGTCCGCAGCGTTAGAATCCGCCGCTGATTTTAAGCAGACTTGACGCACAATCGAAATTACCGACTAGCATCGTATGTCGACATTTATGATTAACAGAAAAAATACTTACTTCGCATACTTTGACTGCTTTTTAAAGTCCATGCGTCTTGCATTTTCTTTGACTTTACACAGTTATCATATGTTACATGCACTTTCATTGGTTCAATAGTTTATTTGAACCAATCGCTGCGTTCGTAACTAACAAGTCGCAAGAGAAATAAAGAGTTGTCTACCTTTTACCAAGTGACGACGGTAGTTGACAGTTCTCCGAAAATAATTGATTAAAATTAAAAAAAATTACTGATTTTGGGCAGTCGCCCAGACGTTTTTTGTTGGGCCAGTGACAACTTTACTTTGAACAACTTTTGGCCGTTTCAGACACTGTAACTCCGCTGTTACTATTCCGATATGGCTGGTTTTTGAACTTGTCCAAGCTTTCATTGATATTAACAATCTGATCAAGTTTGGTAAAGATCGGATGAACAATGAAGCCCCTAGCGTTTTAACGAGGCAAAATATAGCATTTTTAACTAAATCAAGGGCCATAACTTCGCTGTTACTGGTCTGATATGGCTGGTTTTCAAACTTGTTCGAGCTTTCAACGACATTAACAATCTGATAAAGATTGGTAAAGATCGGATGAACAATGAAGCCCCTATCATCTTAACGATGCAAAATATAGCATTTTTAACTAAATCAAGGGCTACAACTCCGCTGATACTGGTCCGATCTGGCTGGTTTTCGAACTTGTCCGAGCTTTCATTGATATTAACAATGTGGTAAAGTTTGGTAAAGATAGGAAGAAAAATGAAGGCCCTATCGTCTTAACGAGGCAAAATTTAGCAATATAGCATTATTAACTAAATCAAGGGCCATAACTCCGCTGTTACTTGTCCGATCTGGCTGGTTTTCGAACTCATCCGAGCTTTCATTGATATTAACAACCTGTTAAAGTTTGGTAAAGATCGGATGAAAAATGAAGGCCCTATCGTCTTAACGAGACAAAAGTTAACAACGGACGGACGACGGACGGACGGACGACGGACAACTCGGCATCCCATAAGCTCTGCTGGCCTTCGGCCAGTAGAGCTAAAAATTGAAGATTTTCTATTTTAACCGATTCCCCAAATTGCATAACAATTCGTGGAAAACTGGAGAACACACATACTTTTTGGGACCGTTCACTGGTGGGGGCATAAACGAGCCAAACGACAGATTTTCAATGAGCCCAAGAAATTCTTACCCCAAACTCTCTGATTCGTAAGCCTTGACGGACAAGCATACCAAAGATGGATGCTCAGTTAACTGCTATATCCTTTAACTTTCCGGTCGGGGGATAAACTCTCAACACACTTCCTTAAAGAAAGAAATATTGGACAATGATCCTATTTAGACAAGACTTACCCAGATTGTCGAATATTGTACACTGCTGTGGTATGAACTGCTGAGTTTCTATGTATATATTGAGAGGTATAATCCAGCCATCGCCACGACCAATACCTGCATGACAGGCTCGGTGATCTGAAATAGGTTAGAACAATTGTACATGTAATTTAAAACATTTATGTGACAACCAAAAATAAAACAACTACAAACGTTAAATTATCTGGTTTCTTAACCTAAAAACAAGAGGCCCAAGATGGCATGTATCACTCTGCTTGTCTAAGGCTGGGGGATGAATGACAAATGACGGAGCTAGAGTGTTAACAAAGCAAAATACAGTATTTTTAAAATAATTCAAGGTCCATAACTCTGCTGTTTCTAGTCGGATGTGGCCTGTTATTTAATTTATCTATGCTTTCTTCCATGACCCGAGGTTTTTAAAATAAAATGTAACTAGAAGGGTGTTCCATGCTGTGTGCCTATTTCAGCAAGGACAAGAGTTGTGTTAGGTTGCAGTTAAAGTTTTATGAAAAGCGTCGAAATTCTTACAAAATGAAAGACAAAGTTATTGGACATGTGTAACAACATTTCTTGAGGTAAGATAAAGATGTGTTAGAAGTTTTATGAACAAAGGTTAAATACTTTTCAAGTTATGTTCAAAGTTAGAGTGCAGGTTAAAGTGTGACGAACGACGACTGAAAGTGATCCCTAAGTGCCTGCCATGCTATGTAGCTGACAAAAAAGGGAGGGACAATGGGTGCGAGTCAGATGGTTTTCAAACTTATGCAAGCTGTCATTGATAGTACACATTTTGAACAAGTTCAATAAAAATCGAATCAAAAGTAAAGGAGTTAGACTAGTATTAAAATTTAAGGGCCATAACTATCATGGCTGTTTTTCAATTTGTCAACACTTTGAAACAAAACTTAAATTATGCTTCTAAACTCAGAACACCATTTGAAGAGTTTCTGTGCAGTTGCTCCCTTATGCGGTCAATATTCACTATTTAAATACAAACAAGGTTGCTTTCAGGTTTACAGAGAGACTTCCAGAGACATGTTTGATTTAAAGGTTTTCAGAGAGACTTCCAGAGACATGTTTGATTTAAAAGTTTACAGGGAGACTTCAAGTTTGATTTAAAAGAAACATAACAAACCTTGTACTTACCTTTAAGGTTAAAGAGTGTCATACGTAAATCTCTCTTCCTTGCAGCAGCTACCACCTTGAAGGTGTGCGTCATATCACCATAGTCCTCGGCAGCTATCGGTACCAAACCATACTTTCTAAAATGTCAACACATACTAGAACACTCTCCAAGATAATCATGGGCAGAGCTTACAGATGAAATGTTTTGGGCCTCTTGGAATTTTGCAAAATTATATTATTTTGATAGACATGATACCGAGACTCCAGTGCTTATAGTGCAGCTAAGCTTCACTGAAAATATTACTTTTCCATTTTTGTATGTGTTATATAAATATCACATCATTTTTTGGTTTAGCCTGAAAGTAAAAAAAAAGTCAGTGCGTAACACCAGAAAACAAGAAATATCTTTAAAAAAGATAGTCGGCACGTTTGGGGAAGCACAATGTATAAGTGATTGATGGTCATGAAGTGAAATAATTTTAATAGCGAAATGTAAGGTAGAGAGTAGAGCAAAATAACGCTTTCTATCGGTATTCCGATAAAAGTTGACACGGCAGTGCCAATGTGGGGAATTTGAACAAAACAAGTTAGTGCCTTCCATTACGGAAGGCCATTGTTAAAATGTTCAAAGGGCCACAAGAGGCCCAAGAGGGCCTGAATCGATCTTCTTGAAAAGTGTATTCTGTTAGATGATGCTGCATGCAGAATATCAAAGCTCTAACATTGTGGATTCAAAAAAGAAGGTTTTTAAATGTATTTCCTAATATTTCTATGTAAAACTTTTGACCCCCAGTGAGAGGCTTATTCTGACCCTAGGGTCACCATTTGTACAACTTGGTAAAGGACCACTATATGATGCTACATGCAAAATATCAAAGCTGTAGCCCGTGTGGTTTCAGAGAAGAAGATTTTTAAATGTATTAATAAATTTTAATCAGAAGAATATTTTCGTCACCATTTGTACAAACTTGGTAGAGGAACACTAGATGATGATATATATACATAATCTAAGCTCTAGCCCGTGTGGTTTTGGAGAACAACACATCGACGCACCTTGAAAAATCACTCGACTAGGAAATCACGGCAATATGTAATTTTTAATAGGGTTTCATTACCAGTTTATTAACGCACTTTGCAAGAAAACAGAATAATATATTTGCAATTTCAGCATTACCATTTCTTTCTTCATCTTTTCTGGTCACGATTGAAGTACAGCGTAACAAATCACCTAATGATATACCATTTATCAACAACTACACTCTATAAACAAATCTACTAGTTTCCTAGTTGGCCTTGTCAGACAAATTTAGCCAATCAGCATTCAGTTTAATAAACACTGTAGGCTTTCATAATTTCTGTATCGCTTTCAACTCGAGTTTTGATAGGCTTACACAGACACACCCACTGCGTGGCCAAAAGCCAGCTTAAAATGGCTGGCGCCGAAAAAAAACCTACTAAAGATCTTAAGGTCAAGGTCATTGAACACTGCTGAACAGCTAATGATCATATGTAACGACTGTGCTAATATCAAAGCAATCTGTTGAACAGTACTTAAGTTACGATGTGTTAGAGAAACTTGGACACCCAACAAAACTTGTCAATTTAATAACCAATTTTTTCCAATCAAAAACAAATATATGTTGAGTAAGTCTGACAAATTACATACTTTCCAGCCTTGTATATATCGCCTGCATCCAGCACCATGAGGTCAGCATCTCCATTAGCAACCAGCTTCATGCAGTCATCCTGGTACTGTGCCATCAGACAGTCCAGGTCTGGCTTTATGTCCTTGCCCCGGAACACCTCCACCATCTGCTCACACTTTATTCGCTCAGCATCGGCGATGACGCACAGCCGTACCACCTCTATTGGACACTTGTTGAGGTTGATCAATGCCGCTCGGAAATTGTCATCTGAATTGTATATGAATACCATCATGATCATGATAATGAATTGAATTGGGTGTAAGGCGCACCAACACATAAAAGGTTATATGTCGCCTAACAGGCATGAACATGCCAGGCTCATCGAGATAAAATATGGAAAATGGGCCTAGATCCTTCTCACCCTGAACTGCAGAGTTGCTGCAAATTCTATCGTAGGAACACCATTTACGCTGGAGCCACGTTTATTGTTTTCCTGCCACTGCTCTTTTGATGTGAGCGAGATGGCACCTGAAACAATGCAGGGATCATGATGAAGACCTTTAATGAACATGAACAAAAAATGATAAAATGAAAATGAATTTGTGGGGATTCTACCCCTCTGCCTACCCCTCCAAAGGGATCTGCAGTGGCCCTATTCTTTGCCCCGTGACCAAAAGGGGCCCCCGGGAACCACAATGGGTAATACATGAGAGAGAGGGGATGGGTATTTCTGTATTCTGCCCATCATAGACTTGCCATACAATGTCAATAGAAAAATACGCTCAGGGTGCTGTGGTCGACCCAGTTATAATTACAGGCCACCCAGCGTGCCATTTTAACGGAATAAGGCTGTCTCCAGAAGTAAAACCTGAAACAGACACTTTTCCCCACTATTTTTTCTTAATCTTTCATTTCCATTCAATTGCCAAATAATAACTAACTGGCAGCAAACAATGTTTCAAATAAATATTCTTAACAGGAACCTGCAATTTGTATTTGTTCTTGTGATTCATACCCTGCACCCACCGCCTCCCATGCCAAAATTCTGTGAAAGGGTATTTTTTTCTGGCATTAGTAACTACATGTAACATTCTGATACAAGGTATAAATGGTGTTTACTTTAACTTACCAACCCACGTATAGTATCTATCCTTGCTGCCAACATCCACGAGGGATTGTGTGGCGTCATTGAACATCAAATTTTTCCTGCTCAGGGAATTCGTCTCCGAATCGAATTCGGAGACAAATATCTTGAACTTGTTGAAGTATGGTTTATTGGGCCCAAACCAGTCTGAAGACTGGAGAAGGAAATCCTTCAGGGATCCTAAAGTGTTATCGTCTTTCAAGCTTGAGGTCATCACGATGTCATTGGGTACTTTTCCGAAATTGCAACTTTCATACTGGTCATACGGGCGCGACGTCCCATCCGGACAAATTAGGTCATAGTTCTGTAGATACAAACATGGAACAAGTTACAGAGTAATAAATTCTCCTCAGCATCGCTCAGTGAGGACGACTGTTTTGACTTACACTCGGCAATCTTGAGGTGACTATTTCTTTTTTATTCAATCAAATTTGATGCTGCTAGTACATATTTAAATAGTATGGGCATAAAAATTGGATAATATACAAATATTAGGGAAATCAAAATTAGATTCTACCCGTTATTTTTAGACCAGTAGCTGAATACCAAATACTTGAATAGTATTACACCAAAACAGTTTTCGGAGCAGTCCATTTGACTTAAAGGGTGAAAGTTAATTTATGTATGGTCTGCTTTTTGTTCGGAGTTTATCAATTGGTCAAAGCACAATGCTTCATGGTAGGCTGTATGAAATCTATGTATACAGATGACCACTCATTATGTCAACAATGCAGTGGTGTAAACAGATTCAGAAAAACTATAATCGATGTTCGAATCCATCATAAATAAAAATCAATATCCAACAGGGAAATCTTTTTACGTGCGGTAATTACCAATCAATAATCAAATATGCCCCAACAGGAATGAGCCAATAATTAGGACCATGTATAATTCGCTTCTTGATAGAATTATGGCGAAATGAAAGTGAGTATTTTGCTTCCTCCGCACGTATGCATGAAGCCTGACCTACCTGTACGTCAAAAGTAGACATGCTGACCGTGTCATGTCTTAGAAAAGCTATGTCCCCGCCTGCTTCTAGACATTTAAAAGCCCCATCAAAGCCGGCATGGGGGTCACTAGATGTACACTTCTGCTCCCCTGAACCAATACATAACTCACAAACACTGGTCGGGTTATTGCCTGTCAAATATAAAAACACGTCTAAAAAAGTTATTTTGTAGCAGACGACATTGTGTGTACAGCTAGCTGCTAGTTTGCTGTAGTATTATCAATGTGGTAGCTACATGTACTACCGGTGATTGGCCTTATATATATATGTGTAAAATATGTATCAGAGGAAAGTGGGAACTGACATTTCTAAACTGGTACAGTACTGGACAAGTCGCGTGTTCCAGAGGAGTCCATTACTTACCACAGGAGTTATAAAATGAGTTGAGTGATCAAGGAAAGTCCATTACCTACCAGAGGGGTTAAAGAATGAGTCGAGTGCTTCAATTACTTACCAGAGGGGTTATATAATAACTGTGAAGTGTTTCAGGAGAGGGGCTATAGAATGAGTGAAGTCCATTACATACCAGAGGGGTTATATAATAAGTCGTGTTTCAGGGGAGTTCATTACTTACCAAGAATGAGTCAAGTGCTCCAGGTAAGTCAAATTAAATACCAGAGGGGTTATAGAATGAGATTCAAGAGTGCTTCAGGGAAGTCCCTTACTTAACAAATGGTTATAGGAGTGGAGAGCACCAAGAACGTTCAGGACTTGCCAAAGGGGTTATAGAAGGAACTGAACCTACCATAACTATTCAAGATTTATCAAAGGGGTTATAGAGGAATTGAATGCACAAGGAATGTTTATGACTTAACAAAGGGGTTATAGAAGGAGTTGAGAGCATCAGGAATGTTCAAGAATTGCCAAAGGGGTTATAGAAGGAGCTGAGACCATCAGGAATGTTCAAAAATTGCCAAAGGGGTTATAGGAGGAGTTGAGAGCATCAGGAATGTTCAAGACTTACCAAAGGGGTTATAGAAGGAGTTGAGAGCATCAGGAATGTTCATAAATTGCCAACGGGGTTATAGAAGGAGTTGAGAGCATCAGGAATGGTCAAGACTTACCAAAGGGGTTACAGAAGGAGTTGAGAGCATCAGGAATGTTCAAGAATTGCTGATGGGGTTAAAGAAGGAGTTGAGAGCATCAGGAATGTTCAAGACTTGCCAAAGGGGTTATAGAAGGAACTGAACCCACCATAATTATTCAAGACTTATCAAAGGGGTTATAGAGGAATTGAATGCATCAGGAATGTTCAAGAATTGCCAAAGGGGCTATAGAAGTATTTGAGAGCACCAGGAACGTTCAATACTTATCAAAGGGGCTATAGAAGGATTTGAGAGCACCAGGAACGTTCAAGACTTACCAAAGGGGCTATAGAAGGATTTGAGAGCACCAGGAACGTTCAAGACTTACCAAAGGGGTTATAGAAGGAGATGAGAGCACCAGGAATGTTAAAGACTTACCAAAGGGGTTATAGAAGGAGATGAGAGCACCAGGAACGTTCAAGACTTACCAAAGGGGTTATAGAAGGAGTTGAGTGCACCCGGAAGACACATCTGACTGAAGAAGTCGGTAACAGTCTTTACAACAGCGTTACACTCCGTCACTTTGATCGTCTCGTTCTGCAACATCCTCGAGATAGGGAGCACCCAACCAGCACCGCTACCTATGCCTGAAATAGTAACAGTCACACTACAGTTTTGTGGTATTGAATCGTAACATTAAAGAGACTGGAGGCAATCTGAAAGCATTATGGGTAGCAATCAAAAACCTAACACAACCATCATAATGTGTTTCAAATTCATATTCAATGTACATATGCACTGAACTAGGACCAATTTTACATACACGATTGAACTAGGACCAATTTTACATACACGATTGAACTAGGACCCATTTTACATACACGACTGAACTAGGACTTGTTTTACATACACGATTGAACTAGGACCAATTTTACATACACGACTGAACTAGAACCCATTTTACGTACACGATCAAACTAGGACCGATTTTACATACACGATAGAACTAGGACCCATTTTACATACACGACTGAACTAGGACCCATTTTACATTCACGATTGAACTAGGACCCATTTTACATTCACGACTGAACTAGGACCCAATTTTACATATACGATTGAACTAGGACCCAATTTTACATATACGATTGAACTAGGACCGATTTTACATATACGATTGAACTAGGACCCATTTTACATATACGACTGAACTAGGACCCATTTTACATTCACGACTGAACTAGAACCCATTTTACGTACACGATCAAACTAGGACCGATTTTACATACACGATAGAACTAGGACCCATTTTACATACACGACTGAACTAGGACCCATTTTACATTCACGATTGAACTAGGACCCAATTTTACATATACGATTGAACTAGGACCGATTTTACATATACAGTTGAACTAGGACCGATTTTACATATACGATTGAACTAGGACCCATTTTACATTCACGACTGAACTAGGACCAATTTTACATATGCGATTGAACTAGGACCCATTTTACATATACGACTGAACTAGGACCCATTTTACATTCACGACTGAACTAGGACCCAATTTACATATACGACTGAACTAAGACCCATTTTACATATACAGTTGAACTAGGACCCATTTTACATTCACGACTGAACTAGGACCCATTTTACATATACAGTTGAACTAGGACCCATTTTACATATACGACTGAACTAGGACCCATTTTACATTCACGACTGAACTAGGACCCATTTTACATATACAGTTGAACTAGGACCCATTTTACATATACGATTGAACTTGGACCCATTTTACATATACGATTGAACTAGGACCCATTTTACATATACGATTGAACTAGGACCCATTTTATATATACGACTGAACTAGAACCCATTTTACATACACAATTTAATTACTGTTACTGAAATAGTTTGGTCTGGAAAACTAGACGACTCAACTAGTTGTGTGGATAAATCATTAGTAGTACTTCATTTGATGCTTTTAGGCTCTTATAAATTCTTGTTTTGTGAAAGAAGCATGTTGTTTGAATTATATGTGCAACAGTTAGCAATATAATCCACTTTTAAAATTAATATTTATACTTTAGCAACAAAATACATCCAAGTCATCGAGCTTTCCAGAACAAACATTTCCATTAAAAATAATTAATTTAATGCATATGCACATTCCTAAGGAACGGCAGCACATTATGGAGGTTTGTATTTGTATTTGGTATAGCACGTTTCATGATCGCCTTGAGTCCCTTTAATGCATTCCACTAAAAAATCGCCTCGAGTCCCTTTAATGCATTTTACTAAAAACAGTGAAATAACTAACACACATTTCTTCAAGGCTATGTGCCTATTTCAATTTCAGTAAAAAAGTTGTAATAGTTATTTTCTTTAATGTTATACAATATGGTTTACTAAGTAAATGATGCATTGTACTTAATATTCCAAACAAACATTTTTAAACTAATGGGTTTGTGAAATTATGAAGCTGCCAAAAAATTGTTTTGAATTATTGTGAAATTATGCAGCAGAGCTTGTTTTTTTGAGGTGGAGGCAGACCACCCATTTTTCCTGGGTAGAACCAGTACTGTTTACCTCTAGCCATCCGTAAGAGGCGAAGGTTTACAACGCAACGTCGTCAATCATTCGCCCACAGAGACGCTAAATACATAAAGAAGAAGATACTACACTGTTGCAATAAGCCCCCAATATGTAGGTAAGGCCATGTTACAACAGTTTTTATTTCATGAATAGTGCTAAAGTTTAAGCTTTTTTTGATCAGCCAAGAATCAAAATTAGCGTTCACAATATAAAGTTTGTGCAGCCAAACGCTGTCACATTTTTTTTTATAACCCAACTGTACCTTCCATACTTTTGTATACACGATATGATTTAGGGAAACACAATGCAAGACAAATTACATACCTGGGATACAAGCTTTCTTGCCGGACAATGTGTCCATACGAATAGGGTTGCCTGCACGCTTTACGGCTACAGCATAATATTCTAATGGCGCACCGGCAACTGAAAGGAAATCTTTTGTTAATGATAATATTCTATATAAAAACAAGCATCCTCCACTTTCTTAATACGACGAGTTTCAGTGTATTTTCTCTGTTAATTAAAATGATGAAAATCACTAAAATTATAGCACAAAAACTGAAAATCAAAAAATACATGTTCATTTGTTTTATTTATCAATTCAAGCTCTTTTTTTATTAAATATACTGGTAAAGTGAGGGTTAAATTTTTCTAATTAACATCACTTATTTTGATGAGATAAGCATTCACAATACATCCATTTACGGAACTAAAAGCGACATCATGAAAAAAAAATCCATTTTATTTTATGCTCAGTAGTGAAATAGCGGATTTTAGCAATTAAATAAAAGTGGTATTTCATACGTCTGAAATATAGAGGTTAATTTTTTCACTGCCGGAACTACTTTTTTTTTCAATTTCAAAATATTCTCTATTTATATACCAATCAACTTAACACCATAACATCAGGAAAGGAGTTTCATATAAATATTGAAAGCCGTCCCAGAGGAGATGGTTTTATATAACATACACTTCCAAAATAGTTCAATGTAAAATGATGTTGCCATACATTGCGCTTTGAAATTCAGGAAGAAGGTCTAACTGGGTAAAACTCATCATTCACAACATTCGTTGAGTTTCCTGTAATCTGAGGAAAAAGAAGTAAAGACACCAAATTATTTGTTGACCGTATTACCAAAATGAATTGAATGCTACTTACTATTTTATAGTCACTGGTTTTGACTCACAATTATGGTTCCTATAAATCACTGAATTATCTGCCCTTTGCTGGAAGGGTCAATTCGCACCCCGCCCCCACCCCCCGCCTATAGAGCGCATTATACCTACATGTGTCATATTTTTCTGCCATGATGGGCCTCATGGTGTGGTAACGACCTGCAAAGTAACCCTGTCCTGCTTCTAGGGTAATCAGATCAACTTCATCTTGTTGAAACAGTGCCATGCAGTCAAAGCTGTAATAGAAATTGTATTTGATGAATAATATCAAGAATTCTAACATGACATCCGCAGTCTTTCATATACACAAAGAAGAGAGACAGCTGTATGTTATTCTACGATAAAATACAGCTGTTCCATTAATTCCCCGCGTATATTTCATCTGTTGGAAGCGCACGTTACATGACGTCACTTGGTAAAATACGTCACGAAGACAATCTCAACAGTAATTGTAATGAAATGTTAATTACCCCCCCCCCCCCCCCCCCCCCCCCCAAATACGTCACGAAGACAATCTCAACAGTAATTGTAATGAAATGTTAATTACACCCCACCCCCGATCACCGATAAAACACAGGTACATATTTATTATTTCTTAAATAATGACAATTTTTAATCTTTCCATAGTACCCGACTTTTTGTTTTATTCCGATATAATTTCCATTATTTATTATTGACATTATTTAAGGTATTATTTTCATATACAAATGTAAAATTAAATCTAAATTTAAACATGCACCACAGATAGTGAAGGAGAAAAGCTTGTAAATAAAATAGTGATCTTGTAAACTAACTCCAAAATCAATAGGAGTCATTGTTTTAACATTTGTGTAACGTTTCAAGAATATATATACAGTGCAGAGTGTTATTTCAAGGACTGGGTCAATGTGACCTTGACGTCCCAACCTATTGATCCCAGTGCTCTCACCAAGGGCAGTTTCATGAGCATGTGTCTTCAACTTCTGGAGTTATCGAAGTTAATGTGTAAGTGAATATGAGATCATTGCATGCTTGCCAACTGACCTACTGACCTTTAAGTAAAAGCAAAAGTGTTCCTCCTCTCAACAAGGGCAATGTACCCTATGAAGTTTTATGAGGGTTGGTTTTATACTTTCTAAGCTATTGTGCTTAATACCTATGTCAGTATAAGGTCATGGCTACCTTGACCTTAATTTGATCTACTGAACCTAACAGCAAACACGGGCAATGTACCTATGAAGTTTCAAGGGCGTGGGTTTTATATTTCTGAAGTTAGTGCACAGAATATGTATTTCTATGAAGACACTGCCTGCGACCATAACCTTTGACCTACTCACCCCAAAGCAATATAGAGTTCCGCCTCTTACCGAGGGTAATGAGGGCTTGATTATACTTTATCGCGAGGAATGAACAATCATGTACCATATAGAAATATTAAGGTGATCAATATTCAAGGATTATGTTTTGTTTTCCAAGGATGGAATCTAAATAAAACAAATGAACAACTTTCATCAAAACACTCATCTTTCTTCTGGAATAGTTTAAATCCCAGAGAAAGATCCTTTAATCAAGTATTTTATAAAAGCAAAATGTTAGGCACCAAGCTCAGTCTAAAAACAGATTTATAGCCGTGTGTGTGTGTGTGTAATTCTAAGGTTTATAGTCCGTCCGCCAACAAACACGTCAGGGTATACCTGACGCGATGGGCACAATAGAGTCTGGACTTTTCAGATTTATAGCCTAAACCATAATACGTCCCTCTGAAAAAACATTTTTCAGACGGGCGAAAAAAAACAAAATTCGGCTGGACTGAACACTATGAATATCTTCCTCACTGAGAGTAGAGTCCAACACAGACACTAAGTTGTTAATTTCCATTTAACTTACACATCTGCTGCTCTCACACAAGTAACAAGTGGCATGGAGGAGAAGTCAGGGAGTCCATTCAAATCTTTGTAGTAATTATTCACACCCTGTGCATTAATACCAAGTCTCTTCACCTCCTCTAACGCTGCTACAAATTTGTTACACTTGGCCTCTTCTGGCTCACTTGTCACGCACCATCGCCCTAGAACCTCTGAAATCAAATTGGATGTATTCATAATTACCATATCCCTGTATAAATACATAGATGTCGAGGTTAGATGGAAGCAAAGAGATGGGATTCCAAGGAACCCCAAGGATTTCAAGAAACAGTTGTCCCCGAATGCCCATGAACCCTGAAAGGTATGTGGTTGAATTTCATACATGTGAAATATAAAGTTATTTGTTTAGAAAATAACTGTTTAATATATATCATTTGACTATAAATGGTCTAAATACGAAAATGGGCTGTAGTTTTTAGAACTGGTCAAGTATTTCAGAATTGTCATTTACAGTGAAAAATGTCAGTTGGTCATTTTTTTCAGAAAGTTGCTTTAAAAGTTATATCATTGGATTGGAAATAACTTTGATTATAAAGCGTAAAATAAAAAGAAAATGTGTTGTTTTGTCGTGAATAACAGATTTGATTTCATCTCAAAATGATCAAACTTCAATATTTTCACTCATGTTTCACATTTTTGAAAATATTGAAGTTTTCACACTTCTCGATGAAATAAAATCTGTTATTCACCTCAAATCAAATATTTTCTATTTACTGATTTAAATATATAATATAATAATACTCATATTTACTGTTCATATGATTATGCATTTTAAATGAATTCATTTGTCAGATGGTAAATATTTTAAACACATTTAACGCACATGAAACAGAAAGTTTTGACTGTTGATTTCATGGGTGTCGCGCAGTCAGTACAAAAGAAACAATTGCTGGTTTGACAGGGTACTGGACGGACCATTTGGGGTCATTTTCAGAATGTGTGTGAGCACGATTTAACAAAAAAATGTGTGTGTCTCATGGCCAATACCTGCGACTTAACAGGTATGTAAATGCTGCGGCTTTTCAAAAGTGGGTATTTATATGAGGCCATAAAAAAAAAATGACGAAGAAATCCAGTGTGTGCCATTCATCAAAATATATTTTACGTTTTGGCTATTTTAAGTAACAACTGCCATCTTGAATGTACGATTCAACTATATTTTCTTCTGAATTTCTCTCTATCAAAAGCTTCCTTGTTAAATTTGAGTAAAACTGAAAAGAGTTTTCAGAGAAAGTGGTTGTAATTGTTAAAAGTAACCTTTACTGTGTGATAAATGGGGATCGGTAAGGCAATATTCACACCTGTTTCAAAGCTCCAGATTAGATTTGTATTAAGTGTGTGATTTATGTATGTACATGATGTATTTCACCCAAAAAATGCAAAGTACAAATATGAATTTAATTTGTTGATTCGCATACAGTATCAATCGTTAATAGTTTATACTGCACTCTTGTACAATCATTTTCAAATTTAGTGACTCTTCCTATATGTTTTAATATAAGTTTGTGGATCCCAATTATCGGGCCTTAAAACAGAGATTTTCATTGGTTGCTATCAAGTTTGTAGACCTAATCAAACAGCTGATATATTGAGCTATTTGTTTCTTCGCAAAAAGTTTTAATTTTTAAATTATTTCAACATATTTTCATTTATCACATATGGCTTTCACATATGGCTTTATGGGGTGTTTCAACATACGGTATTTTCATTTATCACATAACATGGCTTTAGGGGTGTTTCAACATACAGTATTTTTATTTATCACATATGGCTTTAGGGGGTGTTTCAACATATGGTATTTTCATTTATGACATAACATGGCTTTATGGGGGTGTTTCAACATACAGTATTTTTATTTATCGCATAACATGACTTTAGGGGTGTTTCAAAATACGGTATTTTTATTTACATGTATCACATATGGTGTTTCAACATACGGAATTTTCATTTATCACAATACATGGCTTTAGGCCAGCTGGCTTGCGGAACGTCGGTGGTTCTACCCAGGTGCCCGCCGTGCACGAAAATTGCCCGGAGGGGCACCTTTGGGTCTTCCTCCATCAATGGAAGCTGGAAAGTCGCCATATGACCTTAGCTGTTGGTGCGACTATAAAATCCAATTCAACCAATTCAACCAACCAACATGGCTTTAGGGGGTGTAACAACATACGGTATTTTCATTTATCACATAACATGGCTTTAGGGGGTGTTTCAACATACGGTATTTTCATTTATTGCATAACATGGCTTTAGGGGGTGTTTCAACATACAGTATTTTCATTTATCGCATAACATGGCTTTAGTGGGTGTTTCAACATACGGTATTTTCATTTATCGCACAACATGGCTTTAGGGGGTGTTTCAACATACGGTATTTTTATTTATCACATATGGCTTTAGGGGGTGTTTCACATACGGTATTTTCATTTATCACATAACATGGCTTTAAGGGCGTTTCAACATACGGTATTTTCATTTATCACATAATATGGCTTTAGTGGGTGTTTCAACATACGATATTTTCATAATATCACATAACATGGCTTCAGTGGGTGTTTCAACATACAGTATTTTTATTTATCACATAACCATGATAACATGGCTTTAAAGGTGTTTCAACATAGTACAGTATTTTCATTTTTCACATAATATGGCTTTAGGGGGTGTTTCAACATACGGTATTCTCATTTATCACATAATATGGCTTTAGGGGGTGTTTCAACATACGGTATTTTTATTTATCACATAACATGGCTTTAAAGGTGTTGCAACATACGGTATTTTCATTTATCACATAATATGGCTTAATGGGGTGTTTCAACATACAGTATTTTCTTTTATCGCATAACATGGCTTTAGGGGGTGTTTCAACAAACGGTATATTCATTTATCGCATAACATGGCTTTAGGGGGTGTTTCAACATACGGTATTTTCATTTATCACATAACATGGCTTTATGGGTGTAATAACGCCATGACTTACTTCTCGTAACACACTAGTGTATTACAGATGCAAACGTGGACAGAATCAGTGTTTGTGTACAGTAAAACATTTAATCCCAATTGTTTGCATGGTGTATCATACGAATGTTCAGACACCTTAAATATTTATTCATATTTGAAATCTTACTTTATGAAATGCATGTTAGTAACTTAGTAACATTTTTAGTTTAAGGTGTCGCATTATTTGTAAGGTGAACGCGTTACAACTGCGTAATGTACATGTAGCTGAGGTCATGAAAACAACTTCATGAATTCTCTTACAAATTGCCGCTGTATACAAGGTAAATTAGCTACATTAAAGTGTGTTATATGTGATGAATAGAATCTTACATTTGTGAGTGTATTATTGACATTTATCACATAACATGGCTTCTGAGAGTGCACTAAAGCCATGACATTTTTTTTCTCGTAATATAGTAGTGCAGGGTTCTCCTCAGCGCTTTGAAATTTAAAATACCCAGGGTTCCGGAAATACGGTTGCCCGACGCCCCGGGCAAGTGGATTTTGGGTGCGGGCAAGTGACCTTCGCAAATCTAGTTGCCCGCCACATGCCCGACGGACATTTCCATTCCAGAACAAATCAAGTGACAAACTAGCCATATCAGAATTTCATTTTGATAACTGAATAAAACTTGCCGCTGTTTTTCGCCGCTGGCGATTGTTAATAAGATCAAACAACTGTCGGTACAAATCAACAATCTCGACCAGGCAGCTTAATTTGTGGCATCATTTCAATAAACAACCTAATTAACCCACACGCGCATTTCACACCGTTTGAAAACAACAATCCTGACACGACCGTCAGACGTGTGTCCATCGGCCAATGAAATCACGGCAATTATGTCCGTGACCAGGAATGACGTTCAGAGATTTCTGAATTTATGGTTGGAAGGTCACCTTCCAACCATAAATTCAGAAATCTCTGAACGTCATTTGGACCATTCCACCAATCAAATCAGAAAACTCTTTCTTAATTTGCAAATTTAATGTGTCAAAATAATGATTGACAGACCCACGTGACGTTATGTATTTGTTTAGATAATTTTGCCGAAGATTTTTTCGTAAGAAAATACATTTCTTTTACTCGAAGCACTCGTTTGCCAATGCGCTTTTATGAGGTATTTGGTGTATTTCATTGATATAATCTGTAATTAAACGTATATAGAAGTGCATACTACACAAATAAGTTGCATAACTAAGTGATATGCGCATGTCATGGGTTTTCGCGATTTCAGAAGCAATCACGGAACTTTTTCTCAAGTTCTGAACTTTCGCTTTTGATAAATAAGGTTACTGCTACTACTTCTTAAACAATTCCTAGGGAACCCCTATTCATGCCTCTTAAAATACAAAGCCGTAGGAACGTTACCATGGTTGCAGAAATTGGGGGCCAAGGCCCAAGTGAATATTTTTAATAACGTTTTTGTCTTGTTTGTTTGCTTGTCGCACATTTAAATGAATACAATAGCTTCTTTTTTTTCTGTCAACTGGTTAATTGTACACACTGTGACATTAAAAGTTCCATACACTAGCTGCCAAGCATTTTTTTTTGGATAGTCATCAAAAATGATGGGGTTGTGTGTGCGGTGATTGGTGGGGTGGGAGGGCGTAATAAAATGAGGTTGTATACTGTCTCATCCTTTTATGATTTAAGTAACACAAAGATGTAATAGACACAAAAGAAGATTTAATTCATAAAATACATTCTCCCTTCCTTTTCTAACTAAGTACAGGGCTTCCACTAAGGTTCAAATTTAGGAAGTTCGAACTTCCTGTGTATCAAATTTGGAAGTTCATGGGGAAAATTTAGGAAGTTCCAGTGTTTGGGCATGGCATTCATAGTCTTTGAGTCAGTGAATCCACGTGGTAGTGAGGGATTTTTTTAACAACACATCTAAATTGTTAAAAAGAAAAAAAGGATAATTATAATCATCTATATGTTTATAAAAGAAAATATTTGATGACCTCATTATATAAACGGTTTCAAACTAAAAAACTTAATTTCCCTTTGCGTGCCATACCCCACCCACACGTTTTATACAGTCAATTACATTTTGCAAACAGTTTTCAATTTATCAGTCCAGGAAAGCTTTTAAATTGACATACATTAATGAAAGGTATGTAAAACTGTCAAGTGTAGGAATAAATGTAACAGATTCTTTAATTTATTATCAAAGCAATCGATCGTTTTTGCCAGTGATAATTTCACTTCCGTGTTTAGTCTCCATTTGCGAAGAGTTCTCTCCCCTAGGTTAGAGATTATTAAATATTGTTTGTCGTACTTCGTTTCTATTTGTAACTTTGATAAATACATAGAAAAATGACACAAAGATATAAAAGAAATAGCCTTAAAAGTATAATCTGTTTGTGTAAGGAGTTTCAACTTTGTGGTTAATAAATATAAATTAAGCAATTTGGCGTTCATTTTGTGAAATGCGCGGCTAGGCCAATTATCTAATTAACACGCTCTCCTCTCACCGGTCATGCGAGTGACGCTTGATAAAAACTGGACAAAACCGGATTTACCTGTCAATTACAGGCTCCACCGAGTTTTAATTGTTTTACAACTTGTTACGTCGGCAGTCTCAAATGAAATTAGATTAGATGGGCGGGGCTATAATCGGTAATTTACAGATTATGGGATGTCCGTAGTAAACGATCACGGCGTACTTTGAAGTTTTTGGAAGTACACTGTACGCCTTTGATGTTAATTTTCGCCGTACAACTACGATTTTTGGACGTAATTTACGGCCGTACGCCCATTAACGGAAGCCCTGTAAGTATAATGGTCCAAATTATGCGGCGGTCCATCCCGTTTAACACGAATAATGGTCGGCGCCAATTTTTGGGGCAATTAAGTGTTCTTAAATGTGGGGCAAGTGACATTATGGGCAGAGCAAGTGACTTTTGCCCTGGGCAAGTGGATTTTCAAAATATTACCAGAACCCTGATACCTATAAATTAGCGATATCCTTTAAATTAGTGCGGTTCTTTAAATTTTAAGCACGGTGCTTAGATTTTGCTTATTGGTATTTGAAAAAAAATACAGAGCCCTCTAACAGCTTGTAAGTGTCACTCGCCAGATTGTGTGAAATACACCTCCTGACTGTATCTAACTGTACTCTTTCCTAAACCGGATTTTAATGTTTTTTCTCATCCTTTGGACATAATCTTTTCTGATGCTTTCAAACTCATTATCCATTTGCCCATGGTATGCCAGCTTTTCTTCATTGTTTCGGGAGCATAAAAATACCCATTGAAATGCGTAAAATACCCTTTAGATCAAAACCGTATCTGGAGACTAAAAGAATACTGCAGAGTGCAGTGGGTGGAGTATACTATAAGGTACTACGTTATATATTAAATAACTTGAAATTAGAAAGTTTGTAAAGCGCCTACAGAATGTACGCGTATATATTATGTTTTTTCTAAAGATATTTGTGGTTTGATATGTCATAAAAGAAATACTGATTGCAATACAAGATGCACACCTGTACGAGCTACTTCCGGAAAATCACAGGTAAACAATCGTCAAAATTGATAAACAACAGGGCAAAGTACATACATCGGTATACATAATTACCTATCTGAGCTTGTGATCTTGATATTACAGACAGTAATACTGTTACAAATACAGGAACTCTTATATCCATCTTGATTTACAAGTAAACAATTTGAAATTTCACAGGTATGAGGTCATCGTTCCGCCATACATGTATTACCTACTAACACAGTTTGACCTAAATTTGTATTGAAAAAAAGTAGTACCCATGTAAACAAAACAAAAGAACATAAAAAGCCTTCCTTCAAAAAAAATATAAATAAATAAAAAAATCACAAAATATTACAATAATAATGTAATTATGAAGATCTAAAGCTTTAAAGCTGATTGAATATAAAAAACCTAATTTTTTGAGCTGCGCATTAATATGTTTTTAATTTGGTCCAAGACTATTCGCCTCTAAAACAACATGATTAACGCTGAGTAGTTAGCACCTTTTAGGCAATGTATGCCGGTCGATTTTAATGGGGCACACGGACATTTTGAAGTTGTTATCAAACATTATAATAATATTGTATTTAGCAAAATTCCAAAAGGTCATAAGACACATGAGGATACAAAACGTATATACAAGCCGTACACGGTTGACAGAAGGTACTATGCAAAGATTACGTGTACAATAATAATTCATATTACCATGAATCAACAGCAACGCAATATATAACTGTAAAGCATACATAGCAGTTCCAATAAATACATATTGTATGTACTATATGTTATTATGTACTATATGTTATTAGTTTTTTTATTTATATTATGCTTTTAATTATATATAGTTTTCATCACAGACCTAATATTAATATGTCTGTGTTTTCATCCCATAATATATGCGGAGAAAGTGACACGCCTTTAGGTCCTAATTAAATTTATTTCACCGTTTTACAGAAAGCAAAAATACACTTAATTTAATACACCCGTGTTTTGTCCTAATAACTTTATTTCATCGTTTTACAGAAAGCAAAAATACACTTAACATAATACAACTGTGTTTTGGACAGATTACTATACTATCTAACAAATTGAGCACTGTTATCTCAAAGGCGTTAAAACCAAAGACACTCACATTCTTTATAATTTTTGATTTTCACTATAAGTTCCAAAAATTTAAACATATATGTTAATTGTTCTTATCTCATTATATAATGCACATTCAATAACAATGTGATATTCATCATCTAAATAACTCAAAAACTAACCAATCAGGGTTACCGTTACCATAAACTTCGTAAACCTTTGCAAAATTGTATTATCGTAACCCTGATCTTCTTTCCAAATATAAAAGTAATTTAGGGACTCTTCTGCGACAAGGAATATCACAACCTGACTTCTATGGTGATATGATTTACAAACTTCGTAAGATCCTTGGCCATGATCACTTTCATACTATTTTTGTTAAACTTGTTAAAAAGTGTATCAAAAGAGGTTATGACCCTATCATATTGAGAAATAGTGAAATAGGGTTTGTTTGATCTTTCCTGTCGTGCCCTTAATGGTTTATTTTCTTGTTGCTCTGGTTTCTGCCAAGTCATTGAGTACCTTCATTGTGGCTTTCTAGGCTATTGTATTTTGTATTATATTTATACGAGCATATTTGTGTTTTACTTATATTGCCTATTGATGCTGCCTTGTTGGTTAGAGATTAGATCATGGCGGGGATTTCTTTATTTACACTGTCCTGTTTTAATGGGATGAAATTAGGGTAAGTGTGAGGTTTGGTGCACCCTAGAACCGGTTTAAACCCCCAGTGGGCTTTGTTGCCACTGACCGTTCCAAGGCGGTAGCCCTATTGTCAACCCTTTTGTGCTTGTGATGTCGTTTGCATTTTATATTACTTTTTCCTTCTCGTTTGTCTGTTTGCGTGTTTGTTTTTGTGTTTTGTGGTTGACTGTCGTCCTTGAATGCTGCTTTCCCTGTCCGATATTTGTTTTATCTTTCTTGTGTTATTTACCATATTGATGCCTATTTTTTTTTGCATTTGTTTCGACAAGATACAAAAGGAAAGTTTTAGTATCTTTAATACTGCCGCTATTGAATTACCAATATGCTTCAGTTATACAACCCGATTATTTATGAATATGAAGGGAAATTTTACAACAGAATATGCAGCAACTCTCCAGTTCTGCGTTTGAAAAGATTCTAGGTACATGCTGGATATATTTTTAAATTTAAAAGAATCTTTTTGTGTTGGTGAGCATGAAAACCGTCTCATACTTCATACTACATTCCAAGTATAGATATTACAATTTAAATTGTTACGGTTCCCTCATTTGATTGCTAGGTAAGAATAAAGCGACTGCTCATGCAGACAGAGAACTAGCACCACCTCAAATTCATGCTCATATTGTCAGTTTTGCCATGTTTATTAAAGGCCTTCATCATCCCAGTATAATTTTTTCAGGTGCACCATAGCTCCATAAATGGAGTGTTTACAACAGAGTTTGCAGCATCTCTGCAGTTCTGCAGATGAGACACTTAAATATGCCCATTCTGCATATCTTTATCGCAATGTAAATGGAAGGTGAGCCCGAAATGTTCATCCCTGTATTTGCGCCAAAAACACACACACAAAAAAAGTATATATTCTGTATATCATCATACTAACCATTGTAATTCTCTGCTCATATGGATAAAACACATATCTCATTAGTCTCATTGAAAGCTTTTAAGGAAACAATGTCTGTGGTATATACAACTTTATGACCTTAATAATATGTGCATCTTTTTATATGAACAACTTTGTCATATATAAAACTCTTATGTTTTCATAAAAAGTTTAGTCTGAAAATTCATCATTTTCTCATGTTCATTAAAACGTGTCATATTTTGACACCAGTATGGCGTGTAGGTCCGTGATTGCGAGTTACCAGCTAGTGAGTGGACCCGTGTGTTTGCCGGGAGTAGAATAGGAGTCATTTTTTGTCATGCTCTTTAAAGGTTCCCCGTGCGCTGCAAATCCCGCTAGAGGCAAATTTGTAATTTTTTTTATCATGCTCATTCAAGGTCTTCTTCATGACACCGCATATGCAAATGTGGAAATAAATGGAGTGTCTACAATATAATTTGCAGCAACTCTGCAGTTCTACAGGTTAGAAGGTTCTAGGCTTATTCTCCATATTTTTATCTAGGTATAAACGGAGGATGAGCCTGGCATGTTCATTCCTGTTTGGCGCCATATAACCTTTCTTGTGTTAGTGCGCCGTAAACCCCAATTCAGTTTGTTTATGGTCCTCATCATGAGTCTGCGAATGCAAACGTGGCAACATGGATCCATCTGCCATAGAATTTGCGGCAACCCTGCAGTCTGCATGTTAGAAGGTTCTAGGCTCATTCTCCATATTAGTTTGGCATGTTGGTTATTGGAATATGTAGACTTTGATCCTATGCGTCAAAGGTGCTACAATGTTAATACTATGAAAGAGTTATTTGATACTGTAGATTTTAGTCTTGTTTTAGATTTCCTAAAAGAGATCAGACTATATAAATCATTATAATGTGTTCTTATATATATTTACTTTTTTATATGCCCGTTGACGGGCATTCCGTTGACGGGCATTTGTTGATTTACATACATAGTTTATATTACACCTTATCATCCTTTATTTTTTTAATAGTTTTATATTTATATATTTACACTAATTTTTAAATAATACTTCATTTTTCATCAATTTTTGCGCACAATATGACCTATTTGTGTGTCGACGTGCCGTAAAACACCATTCATTCATTCATTCATTAAACAAATTTTATTTCCATATTATATAATATATAAATTGTACAATGTTAATACGATTAGAACGTATGTTAATCCCTGTTTGGTGCCATATAACCTTTTTTGTGTTTGTGCACCGTAAAACTCAATTCTGTTCAATTCAGATAATGAGTGATGTCAGCGAAATGTGGCTGCAACATCATCGGAGTGTTTACAAGATTTGGCATATTATATATAATAAAGGGTAGGTTTTTTAAATATTACTTTCTATCGATGCCATCTGATGATGCACTGTAAAAGACATTTCTTCTTGATTGTCATGTACCACTAATTGTAATACTGTCAATTAATATTATATTACAGCTGTTCCTTTTTGTTTACCTTTACATAAGTGTTGAAATAAATTGATATATTTATCGTTTATGTACTTTCTTTGTCAAAGATAATTTATTATACAATTCATTTTCGTGTTTTGTCTTTATGTTAAATGTAGGTACATTATAAACATAGTACAATACTAAATATGAATTGTTTTATACAAAAACTTTCAAGAAAACGTAAATTGCAGTCACTCGCTTCATTGATGTTATAAGAGCCATGTTAGCCAGTAGAGCGTCAACAGGCCCTCTTGGGCCTCTTGTTGTCATACTCATTAAAGGTTTTCATCATGACCCTGCATGTGTTAACATGGAAAAGTGGTTCCATCGTAAATGGGGTGCAAATCTCAGTGTCGATGGAGAATGAGCCTGGCATGTTTATTTCTGTTGGGTGCCATATATCCTTTCTTGTGTTGGTGCACCATAAAACCTAATTCAATTCAATATAACAAATGCCTTGTAACAGCTTGTTTGTACGCGCATACTGCCATTCTACAGGGTTGGACTAACACGACGCTCTACATGATTGGATTAACACTGCGCTCTACAGGGTTGGACTAATACTGCGAGTACTCTACAGGGTTGGACTAATACTGCGAGTAATGTGTCTAAATATAGACTTTACTATTAAGTTTTATTGTTTTGAAAAACAACAACAGCAGTTTCATTTAAAGAGACAAATGGCAATCTTGAAGTGTTTGTTAAGCATTGAAATTAGCGTTTATTTTAATAATCTAGTATCATTTTGACTAATACTGCTTGCAAATAATTAACTACAATTTTGAGTTTTCTTTTTTTCCTTCTTATTCTACAGTAGACCCTATGGTTATTGAGTGGAAACCGTTTTGCTATTTTTAGAAACAATGACATTGACCTTCACCCCAGTGACCCCAAATGCAATCCCAAACTTCCTTTGATATAAGCTACCTCACAGCACGTTTCATTCTAATATCTCATTCCTTACTTAAGTTATTGAGCAGAAACCGTTTTTCTCCCATTTCTGCTCATGTGAGATAGGAATTTTCATCATTTGAGATAACTCTTTCTTGCATACCGGACAAGGAAATCCGTCATTTTACCGGGGCTAGATATTTCTATCTCACCCTAGGGTCGAGATAAAATTCACGCGCAACAATAATGACGTCAATAACGTGAACAGATGCATGACGTCATTGTGTAATTTTTTTTATTAAAATGTTAGTTATTGGTGACGTCGATGCACAAAATGTCATTGATATGCAAGAAAAATAATCCACCATGAGTTTATCCATGTGAGATAGGTAATTCTTGCATACCGGACAAGGAAATCCGTCATTTTACCGGGGCTAGATATTTCCATCTCACCCTAGGGTCGAGATAAAATTCACGCGCAACAATAATGACGTCAAAAACGTGAACAGATGCATGACGTCATTGTGTAAAAAAAACATTAAAATGTTAGTTATTGGTTACGTCGATGCACAAAATGTCATTGATATGCAAGGAAAAGAATCCACCATGAGTTTATCCATGTGAGATAGGTAAATCTCACCCGAGGGTCAGAATTGTAACCAGGGACGAGGCTCATAATGGATTCTTATAATATTACATGACATGTGACTTACGACGTCATGACGTTACGTCGATGTCGCCTTATTCTGGCGTTAAATCGGCAAAGTCATTGATTTTATGCCGTTAATAAACACATAATGGGAGAAAAATAATCCATCATGAGTGATCCAAGTGAGATAGGGAAATCTCACCCTCGGGATCAGAATTGCAACCAGGCACTCGGCAGAGCCTCGTCCCTGGTTGCAATTCTAACCCGTCGGGTGAGATTTCTCTATCTCACATGGATACTCATGATGGATTCTTATTTTCTACTTTTAGTAACAGAGACCTTGACCCCAGTGACCCCCAACTAAAGTTATTGATCGGAAAATGTTTTTCTATTTTTGGTAACAATGACGTTGACCCCAGTGCCAAATGCAATCCCAAACTTCCTTTTGATATAAGCTTCCTACACAGCAAGTTTCATTCTAATATCTCATTCCTTACTTAAGTTATTGAGAAGAAACCGTTTTTTTTAGCTCGACTATTCGAAGAATAAGAGAGCTTATGTAATCACCCCGGCGTCGGCGTCGGCTTCCCACATCAAGGTTTGCGTGTAAGCTGTGTTTACAATTCTATATCTCTTACATTTCTTAACCTAGCACAACCAAATTTGGCCATTGGTTTTCTTATAGCATTATCTTAAGGGCTGCATAAGCAATTTTGGTTCCTGTAACCCATGGGCTCCCATGGAACCCAAATTATGATATCCCATAAAATGTGTCCCATTTCACATCAAATTTTGCGTGTAAGCTGTGTTTACAAGTCTATATCTCTTACATTTCTTACCCTAGCAAAACCAAATTTGACCATGAGCTTCCTTAAAGCATTTCCTTAAGGGCGACTTAAGTATTTTTGGTTCTTGTAACCCCTGGGCTCCCATGGAACCCAAATTCTGATAGCCCTTAACAATGTATATTTCACATCAAATTTTGCATGTAAGCTTTGTTTACAGGTCTATATCTGTTTTATTTCTTGTCCTTGCTGAACTAAATTTGGGAATTGGTTTCCTTATAGTATGTTGTAAAGGACTGCGTAAGTAACTTTGTCTTCTGCAAATTCTGGGCTCTTACGGGACCCAAATTGTGATGACCCATAAAATGTGCAATAAAGGCAGATTCCCCCACCTAGTACATGCGACAGACAGATTTTCATTACCAATTTGATGAATAGATTTAACCACGATTTTCAGTTAGCCTGATGTATAAAGTGTCCAAAATTGGTTGATGGACTTCCGGGTCACTTTGCCAAATGTCAGTTTGGCGGCCATCTTTAAATATGGCCGCCGTTTTTTCTTTGAAATAGTGCGAGTCAGGGAAACCTTCATAACTCATCAACAGGTTCACCTATTGATATGTAATATGGCTCAAAATGTTCATAATAAAATTCTGCATCTGTTGATTTATGATTCATGTTGTTTAATCAATACTATCAGTTTCCAAATAAAAGATTAATCTGAAAAAAGCAACATTTTCGATTTTTTTTCATGTTTTCTGTTCATAAGTTTACTAACAAATCATGTTCAGACCCATATATGCCAAATTATCTATTTGGTCAACTAAAGTGATTTACTAGATATCAGCAACAACCGTTACATTGAAATAATTGACTTTATTATTTGATTCAATTTTGCGGCTTGTGTATTTATCCTACCTTACACGAGGTTTAGCCTTCGTCACTGTCACTGTCCTCCATGTAGTCTGACTGCACCTCATTCTCATCTTGCATGTTCGTACAGTCCTGTAATTTGCATGCTGGTGTGCAGTGCAATCCATTCATTACACAGGGACAGTTTTCATCGCAACGTCTAGGGCATTTACAGGCCATCAACTCAAGAACAACATCCGGTGCTGGTGGTCCTGTCAGCCAGAATATCCCAAGTTCTCCGTCTATTAGGTTCCATCCATGTCCATCAGTTGGACTGGGTATCTGTGTTGAACTATCTAGACTTCTTCTCCAGATCGCCGCCTGGTAATTTGCACGATTCGTATGCTGTCGTAGTGCATCTTCACATGGAGGCAGCAGTCCTGATGATATGTCACCTTTTCTTGACCGGAACATTTCGTACCTGAGTTTGTTGACCTCTTTGATGTTTGTATTTAAACAGTACATACTACATGTGAATGCTTGTATCACTTGGAACATATCCTCCGTTATGTGCCATTCATGTCCGAAATCTGTGAACATTTCTCTGTACACCTGGTTCTTGCAGATCAAATTTACAGCTTTGACCTTGCCTTGCCCAGAGAAGGAGCTAATGGAATCACAACCAGTATAGGCGTGGACACCGATCAATGCAGCGCATACATCTTTCCCAAGAATTGTCCCTAGCCGCGATATGTCTATCAGTCTCACTGCATTCTTCTTACCCCTTCTCAATAGGATTCTGGTACCCATCTGTGCTTGGAGAGAAAGGAGAATTATGAACACATCAGTGTCTTCAGAAATCACTACAACCTTGTTATAGTTTGCTGCTGCGTGTTGCACGTGGATCATCATCCTTGTGTCCGCCTCTTCATGTGTTGATCTGAGCTGTTCAATCTCCAACACATCATCCTTTGATATTTGGAAACATTTTTCACCCGAGGTTACCATCAGTATTATCTTGCCAAGTTTGTCCCTACTGTGCTGTTCTTTCCAATTTTCTGCCAGGAAAATGGTGAGTTTGGCTTTGCTTTCTGTACTAGCTAAGATTCTTCTCCAGTTCTTGATTCGATGTCCAGGATTTATCTGGCTGAACAGAATTCCACGCTGTGAACCACGGTTCACTCTCTCAGCGGCTTTGATTGAATGCTCTTTGTAGAGGTCAAAAACGACATCAATTCGTGCACTCCCCCAACCTTCATTGAGGACTTTCTTCAGGATCGTAACCCCCACCCGCACACTTCCACACATTTTTTATATTTATTTTTTTACACATTTCTGAGTTGTTTTAGTCAATTCTTACACATAGCTTCTTACACATATATGTTGCCCCTCTCCCGCCTCTCCCTCTCCCCCACCCCCACTCGAAACATTTTGTTTTTACATATTTCTGTGTTGTTTTTGTCAAATATAACACATGTTGCCCTCTCCCCTCCCCTCCCCCGCCTCCCCTCTCCCACCACCCCCACTCGAAACTGATTTATTTTTTATTTTTTTTTACATATTTCTGTGTTGTTTTGGTCAATTCTTACACATAGCTATGTTGCGCCTCCCCCACACCCCACCCCAACCCCACAAACCCCACTCTTTTTTTCATATTTCTGTGTTATTTTGATCAATTCTTACACATATAGCTATGTTGCCCAACCTTCCACCCCCTCCCCCGCACACTACTCGAAACTCCTTTTGTTTTACATATTTCTGTGTTGGTTTTGGTCACTTCTTACACATATAGCTTTGTTGCCGTCCCCACTCCCCCACCCCCACTCAAAACACATTTTTGTGTCTTTTTTTACATATTTCTGTGTTGTTTTTAGTCACTTCTTACACATATAGCTTTCTTGCCGTCCCCCCTCCCCCCACCCCCACTGAAAACACGTTTATTTGTTTTTTTTAGCACCACTCCCCTCGCTCGGCGCCTCCCCCCACACACAATTGATTTATGTGCTCCACTTAAATGGAGGACAGGCCCCCCCCCACACAATTGATTTATGTCCTCCTCCTCCCCTCCTCCCCCTCCCCCCCCCCCACCCAAACACACACACACACAATTGATTTATTGATTTATGTGCTCCCTCACATGGAGGACAGGCGGAGAGGAATTGTTTTCATTTTATCTTCCATTATTTGGATATTAATATTTTAATTAACTCAATCATTTGCAATTTATGTGCTTCACTCACATGGAGGACAGGCGGAGAGGAATTGTTTTCATTTTATCTTCCATTATTTGGATATTTATATTTTAATTAACTCAATCATTTACATATAAAACAATTTAGATTAAATTCAGATACACAGATGAAATGTCAATAAAAAAAATGAATACAAATTGATTCAGCTCCTTCCCCGAGTTGCCTTTCGACCACAAATTTCTTTAAAATGACAGCAATTTTGGATTAAAACAGATACAAAGAATAACATTTCACACATAATTTTATATCGGCCCGAGTTTCTATACAAGCCCCGTCCCCCAACTCCAACCCACATTGTTTTAGCCTAGTTTTCCGATAGTATATACTAGCTATATAATTTATTATTCTCTGAAAAATCGAATTGTCGAGCTGCGCTGTTCTCCGACAGCTCTTGTTATATATTTTAGTTACAGTGACCTTGACCTTGACTCCAGTGACCCCAAATGCAACTTCAAGCCTCAGTTCCATATAAGGTACCTGAACAGCAAGTTTCATTTCAATATTTTATTCCCAAATAAAGTAATGGAGCGGAAACTGTTTTTCTATTTTAGTGACAATGACCTTGACCCCTGTGACCCCAAATGCAATCCCAAGCTTCCTTTCCGTATAAGCCCGCCCGCCCGCCCAACCGCCCCTGCCCGCACACGCCCGCCTGCCCGCCCGCTCGCCCGCCAAACATCTGACAACCAGGTTTTCCTCGCCTGGTTAATAAATGTGCTTCATTTAATTTTTCATATAAAATGTTCATGTGCATTCCATTAAGCCGCATAATATCTTTCAGTTAAAACTGTCTCGTCTCTCATCACGGCGGGGTTCGAATCCCATTGCAACTGAAACTTTTCGCCTCTCATCACTGCGGGTTCGAATCCCACTGCACCTAAAACGTTCTTGCGTCTCATCACTGCGCGATCGAATCCCACTGCACCTAAAACGTTCTCGCTTCCCATCACTGCGTGTTCGAATACCACTGCATCTTAAACGTTATCGCCTCTCATCACTGCGGGTTCGAATCCCACTGCACCTAAAACGTTCTCGCCTCTTATCACTGCGGGTTCGAATCCCACTGCATCTAAAATGTTATCGCTGCGGAATCGAATCCCACTGCACTTAAAACGTTCTCGCCTCCCATCACTGCGGGTTCGAATCCCACTGCACCTTAGACGTTCTCGCCTCACATCACTGCGGGTTCGAATCCCACTGCATCTAAAACGTCCTCGCCTCTCATCACTGCGGGTTCGAATCCCACTGCATCTAAAACGTCCTCGCCTCTCATCACTGCGGGTTCGAATCCCACTGCACTTAAAACGTTCTCGCCTCCCATCACTGCGGGTTCGAATCCCACTGCATCTTAGACGTTCTCGCCTCACATCACTGCGGGTTCGAGTCCCACTGCATCTAAAACGTTATCGCCTCTCATCACTGCGGGTTCGAATCTCACTGCATCTAAAACGTTCTTGTCTCTGATCACTGCGGGCTCGAATCCCACTGCATCTAAAACATTCTCGCCTCACATCACTGCGGGTTCGAACCCCACTGCACATAAAACGTTCTCGGCTCTAATCACTGCGGGTTCGAATCCCACTGCACCTAAAACGTTCTCGTATCTCATCACTGTGGGTTCAAATCCGACTGCATCTAAAACGTTCTCGCCTCACATCATGCGGGTTCAAATCCCACTGCATCTAAAACGTTCTCGCCTCACATCATGCGGGTTCAAATCCCACTGCATCTAAAACGTTCTCGAATCTCATCATGCGGGTTCAAATCCCACTGCATCTAAAACGTTCTCGAATCTCATCACTGCGGGTTCGAATCCCACTGCATCTAAAACGTTTTCGCCTCACATCATGCGGGTTCAAATCCCACTGCATCTAAAACGTTCTCGAATCTCATCACTGCGGGTTCGAATCCCACTGCATCTAAAAAGTTCTTGCGTCTCATCATTGCGGGTTCGAATTCCACTGCACATAAAACGTTCTCGAATCTCATCACTGCGGGTTCGAATCCCACTGCATCGAAAACGTTCTTGAATCTCATCACTGCGGGTTCGAATCCCACTGCATCTAAAACGTTCTCGCCTCACATCATGCGGGTTCAAATCCCACTGCATCTAAAACGTTCTCGAATCTCATCACTGCGGGTTCGAATCCCACTGCATCTAAAACGTTCTTGCGTCTCATCATTGCGGGTTCGAATCCCACTGCACATAAAACGTTCTCGAATCTCATCACTGCGGGTTCGAATCCCACTGCATCTAAAACGTTCTTGCGTCTCATCATTGCGGGTTCGAATCCCACTGCACCTAAAACGTTCTCGCCTCCCATCACTGCGGGTTCGAATCCCACTGCACATAAAACGTTCTCGAATCTCATCACTTCGGGTTCGAATCCCACTGCATCTAAAATGTTCTTGCGTCTCATCATTGCGGGTTCAAACCCCACTGCACATAAAACGTTCTCGCCTCTCATCACTGCGGGTTCGAATCCCACTGCATCGAAAACGTTCTAGAATCTCATCACTGCGGGTTCGAATCCCACTGCATCGAAAACGTTTTCGCGTCTCATCACGGCGGGGTTCGAACCCCACTGCACATAAAACGTTCTCGCCTCTCATCACTGCGGGTTCGAATCCCACTGCATCGAAAACGTTCTCGAATCTCATCACTGCGGGTTCGAATCCCACTGCATCGAAAACGTTCTCGTTTCACGTCATGCGGGTTCAAATCCCACTGCATCTAAAACGTTCTCGCATCTCATCATGCGGGTTCGATTCCCACTGCATCGAAAACAATTGAAAAATCATATTAAATCATAGACCTACATCACATACACATTTACATGTGCCCATGATTAAATCGGCGAAACCGACCTTTTTCAAACGATATATATATATATACATTTGTATTCAAGCGCAATTGGTATATTTATGTTCGGTCTCATATAAAGGACCTGATTTTAATGAGATTGATTTCTGTTTGAGTTATTAACTGTATAAATACAAATCTTGTCTCAGTTTGTATCGATTTGAAGAACAAACTTTATAGATAAACAGCATATCACCCATTTGCCATTATCAAATCTCACCTTTTAAGAGGAGGGCAGGTTCCCGGATTCCTATGTATCCTTTCCCTCTCTCTTGGGCGGCTCTAAATAACCTATACTGTGTTGATGAGCCGTTAAACAACATTCAATTCACTTTCTTTTGGAACGAGATTTCGAGCTCGGGGTGACTCGACACTATTATGTATAGTGAGTGCTTTGTTTATTTGGTGTTAAATTACGTCATTTTTCAGCACATTTTATGCTAAGTATGACGGTTAATTTGTGTGTCTTAGAGGCAGAACAACCCATTTTCCTTTGGTATAAGCAGTAGTGTATACCTCCCGCCATCCGTCAGAATAGACACTTTCTCACAAGTTGAGCTCCCAGTGGGATTCGAACCCGCAGTGGCGATAAGGTTTAAATGTGATGTTTTTTATAATTAGAATAGAATATTTTATTGTCGTAATATTCATAACAATGTGAACATGACAACGAACAAACATAGCAATTAAAATAACAAATGGATCACATATAAGTAAAAACACCAGCTTTAATGTATCAAGACACTCCCAAATTGACTTGATGTGCATATGGTTAAACATGTCTTTCACCGATCCCTCCATATGCTCATCCTGGGTAGTGTGCATTAGGATGACACAATGAAAGCGAAACCAGGTAGGATGTACGTTACCTAAGATCTTATCGATGTAAATGTAATAAATACTGATAGAGGTGATCCTTTGAGAGCAACAAACACAATTAAGAGAATAAAGCAGCAGACTCGGTTTTATTGAGTCTGTTCATGAGAAGTAATGCAAGAAGCAACACCTCTCACGCCCCCTAGCACCGGCTTAAGCGGTATTCTACTTCAAAGCCACCTAAATTGGGCTCGCTGGTCCTAAAGGACCAGTAAAAAAATAACACTACTGATTCGTAGCACGGGGAGACTTTTTACAGCCGCCACACTGCACTAAACGAACGCTAGTGTGAATGTTAATACATACTGATAAAAGTGATCCTTTGAGAGCAACAAACACAATTAAGAGAATAAAGCAGCAGACTCGGTTTTATTGAGTCTGTTCATGAGAAGTAATGAAAGAAGCAACACCTCTCACGCCCCCTAGCACCGGCTTAAGCGGTATTCTACTTCAAAGCCACCTAAATGGGGCTCGCTGGTCCCAAAGGACCAGTAAAAAATAACACTACTGATTCGTAGCACGGGGAGACTTTTTACAGCCGCCACACTGCACTAAACGAACGCTAGTGTGAATGTTAATACATACTGATAAAGGTGATCCTTTGAGAGCAACAAACACAATTAAGAGAATAAAGCAGCAGACTCGGTTTTATTGAGACTGTTCATGAGAAGTAATGAAAGAAGCAACACATCTCACGCCCCTAGCACCGGCTTAAACGGTATTCTACTTCAAATCCACCTAAATTGGGCTCGCTGGTCCCAAAGGACGACATAATTAAGACTTGTATGCAAACAGAACTGGACCGGGGTTTTAAGGCGCACTAACACGTCATTCGTCACCAAAAGGCCAAAAATAAAACAACACAAACAACACAAGGAAGCAAAACAAAACAAAAACATTCTAGGTTCACTCTCCATTCACATCGAGTTAAGACTATGCAGCATGAGCCTAGAACCTTTTCACAACCCACTTAGTTGCCCCTACGACACTAATGAGACATATTGGCTTAGTATATGGTACCATCATAACATGGTTCAACGAGTACTGTTTTGCTGTTTGATCTTCTCGAGTCACACACAGTTCATTTTATTTATAAAATGTACTTCAAATTCGATAAGAAATGGAAGATATAGCTATTTTCCAAAGAATAAACTCTGTCAACTTGGGCAACACGCAATGTCTTCGCTCTGTCATCCGTGACCTCTAAGTAAAATATGCTGAATAAGGCAGATTCATGTTTTCGGGTACCACGACGATTTTTGAAGCGGGTAACTTCTCTTCAAAAAAAGCACGTACACGCTCGAAATTTCACCTAAATGTCCAAATGATTGCCATTTCACAAAATAGCCTATAATGACCAACGAGATGAGACCATGCCCTATATGTTTTGTAGCATGTCCATTTCTGCTCCCTGCCATACTCTAACTTCCAATAACTGGTAGCTGTAGTACACCATTTAATCTGAATTTTCAATTAAACGATTTACACCTGTGCTATTACAAAGGGAATTTCAATGACCATGCTACAATAAATATTTGACTGCAATAGCATCAAATACAAACATTTTGTATACTTTTCGTAAAGCTTTGAAGTTTAAGTTCGAATTGGTCAACGGAATTGGTCGGGATAATTACTGTAGAATGTTTAAACATCCATATACATGTACACCTTGTATCTTTTTTTTTATATCACTTATGTTTTTGAAAAATACTTGAAGAAAATACCTAACCTGTATTTATGTCCGCCGTTTTTATATGCTCGTGATAAAAATATATGCATTGAATGGTGTGGTAGAGCATATGTAGCAGCGGTAGAATCCATTCTAATAGAATATTTTTAAAAGGGCACACGCCATATTTTTTATAGGTTTATAACTCGCTGCGTCCCTTTATTTTGTTGTTTAGCATAACTTATGTTGATGATATTTGACGGATACTTTTGAGGGCGTGATTGCTACGTAATGGTTGCCACGTGTCCCTTTTAAACCAGCAAGAACAGTGAACTGTTGAACTATGTGCACTGGAGACCAAATAATATACTAGTATTGAATTATTTTATATTATGTGAATCTCCAACTCTGAAGGAAATAAAGAAAGAAATATCAAGTAATCACCGATCGTATTGTCCTCCAGCTGGTCACCAGAAGTGGCTTAGTGTCATCAAACAACCGTTATATATATTATATTCTTATTAATTTGCCTTTTTTAGATATTAGATGTCTGATGGAACAATGTTTTGCAGGCATGTAATTTGTTCATTTTAGAAGATAATTATGGACTCTGCGTATTGAGCCAGAAGCTTTAAGAATGTTTAATCTACTTAGCAATGAATCATGCATATTTTTCTAATCATTCGACAAAGACCATGGAAACTGGTATCATTTGAAGCAACACTACACACATAAAACAAGAACTTGAACGCCTGTGGACATCGTGATTCGACTGATATTTTTGAGCCGACCAAATTTCATCTAATTCATAATTTGCCAAGATATTACTTTATTTTCACTAGGTGATAATATTTGTATTACTCGGGTTTTATCCTTAGGTTCTATATTTAAATAAAAACCTTTGCCAGAGTAAAATATATGAAAATTGTCAAGATTCAATTTTGAAAGATACATATATTAATGTGCATGACAAATGCAAGGTTTTTATAATAGTCACTCACTAAATACCTTAATGTTAACAGTCAACTTGGTTGAACATCTAGGATAAAGACCGAGTATATCACCTACCAGAATGTAGAGCTGTGTCAAAAATTCTGGTCACTGATTGGTTAGTTTATTTTGATGATGCTTTATCAAAATTATGAATTTCCAAAAGTAAGTTAGAATCTGGCCTGTGATATGGGCTTCTGAAACGATATATCTATCGTTTAACGGCTGAACTGTTGTTAAATGGCAACACTCAGCGAAGCCGTTAAACAACATTTAGGCCATTAAACGATAGTTTCCGAATTTAACCCTATTCTAACGCTCTTTAAGAATTTTTGGTCCACTATCTTTAAAAAAAGATCAAAAATGTTCAACTGGCCAAATGCATATGTTATGTTTTTATACCTGTGGAACTTTATACCTGTGGAACGAATATTTCTATGGACCTTGCTTCATTTTGCAGCGCAAATAAGAAATGGGATTATGTGGAATTGTATCCCACATGACATTTATCCTATATAGAGTAACTTGGATATATATATTAGGTAAATCAGTATTTAAAACGAACAATAGATCAAAAGTATCTTTCCCATTGAAACCAATGCTAAAATGTCAAAATGTACGATTTGCTACAATTTCAAATAAAATATGGCTACTGCAGCAGTCTAATATATATATATTTATTTTTATATCAAAATCGCTCTCAGTTTAAAAAGTAACAAGTCATCTATGTTCTAAGAGATACTAAACAGGTCAGGATTCCTGTTTTTAGCTCTACTGGCTAAAGGCCAGCAGAGCTTATGGGATGGCGAGTTGTTCGTCGTCCGTCGTCGTCGTCCGTCCTCCGTCGTCGTCGTTAACTTTTACCTTGTGAACACGATAGGCCTTCATTATTAATCGGATCTTTACGAGACTTTACCAGAGTCTTTATATCAATGAAATCTCGGAAAAGAACGAAAACCAGCCAGATCGGATTAGTTTCACCGGAGTTATGACCCTTGATTTGCTGGAAAATGCCATATTATGCATTGTAAAGACTCTAGCACCTTCATTTATTATTTGATCTTTACCAAACTTACAAAGATTGTTAATATCAATAAAAACTCGGAAAATTCGAAAATCAGCTAGATCGAGTTAGTCATACCAGAGTTACGGCCATTGATTTGCTGAAAAATGTCTATTTTTGCCTTGTGACCACTCTAGCACCTTCATTTGTTATCCGATCTTTATCAAAATTTACATAGATTGTTAATATCAATGAAAGCTTGGACAAGTTCGAAAACCAGCCAAATTGGATTAGTAATACCAGAGTTATGCCCCTTTATTTAGTTAAGCATGCTGTAGTTTGTCTCGTTAAGAAGAATAAGACCTTCATTTGCAGGAATGATCAATATCAAGCCTAGTTGTGCATATCATAACCGTCTTCCGGTTGAATGATTTTGGCAGAGTTATGGCCCCTCTACAGAATTTCCGCCTTGTGATGCTATCTCCCTCCATACCCTCTGAGATTTCATCTTCATGTGTGGTGTATTTCTTAGTTAAGGATGTGTAGATGCGCAACACGTTTTCGTATTTTGGTTACGTCTTTAGGGGCCAATAGGGTGTAATCGGGTTAAAAAAACACAAAAAAATATACTATCTTGTCCACATGTGAATGCATTTATAAAACGGGTTTTGTTACTGAGGCGTAAATGGGCCACTCTGCATGGGTACTTGGGTGACTTGCAGTACTTTATGTTCGACTTTCATTTGGCTCAATATAATGCAGGGAAAAGAGTTTTGTCATATGTGCCACAACTAATATTTGCTCCTTCACGACAGACGCCGTATAGTAAGTAGAGCGATACAGGCCCTCTTGGGTCTCTTGCTTATTTATTATTAGTATTTATTTTATTATTAGTGATTAGTAATACCATTAATTAGATATATCTACCATCCATTCATCGGGCACCTGCGATTCGTTCTGATCACAAAAAAAAATCGTTTGTTTTTGTATATCACGCCGTGCACACATGTACATACAATCCAACAGGGTATCGATTATTTAACAGCTAATGTATGGTGCTGAGGTCCATATGCAGGTTTATGGACTGGGAAGTCAGACCTAGAATGTTATATTGACCGAAGCGAAGCTGAGGTCCATATACAGTTCTATGTCTGACTGCCCAGTCCATAAACTTCATATGGACCGAAGCACCATACATTATTTATTATATCATACCGAATCTGACCAACAAATTAAATCAATACGTTTTATGAATTATTTTGACATCATATTTTTCACACGTCCGTTAATATAGCTATCGGACCGGGCGCCCGGTCAATATGCAACTTTATGGACCGGATGACGTCACATTAAACAAAGAGTGGAATATGCAAATGAGGTATAATATTTACTTATATATATGAGCGAATGTGCTTAAACCTATCGGTAGGAGCACCGTTTGCTTGTCAAGGTGTGTCTGACTGTACGCTTACTTCCTGTCTCGTCATGGACATGGATGTAAGGGAGTTTGTAACGCTGGAGGAATTAACAAACATGCAAGTGGTAGTCTTGGGAGTTGTATTGTTTATGGTAATACTGTTAGCTTTAAAGAGAGGGGCAGAGGTGTTTTGTATAATGGAAATCTATTTGTTGCGTTATTATCATTAATTTCATAAAATCAGCTAATTATTTTAAGTTAATGAAGATATCAACGTGATTTAAAGATTTTGCTACGACAGTGTTGATTACTAAATGAATTTTCAGTCACAGGAAGGACTCATCCCAATTCAAAATTTTGAATATCCTTAAGTTGTAAAACACAGTGCCAGTCTTTACAAAAAACGTGCGATGGCGGGAGTTATACAGTACTGATTCTACCCGGTGGGGTGGTCTGCCTCTATCACAAAAAAGATAGACCTATCATATGGCCTAACATGTGCTAAAATGACCATTCAAACAAACAAACAAACAAACAAACAAACAAACAATTCGTCACGATGACTGTTATACATGTATGTGAAGTGAAAGGTTTAACATTTTAATTTATGTATGTTCAACTTTTAAATGTATTCAATTCGTAGCCCAAATCAAAAAAAAAATGCTGTATAGTTTTTTCATGCAGTATATATTTTTTTCTGTCTTAACACGGATCAAGAACATGTAGTTTTATGACTACGAGTGACTTCATATCATAAGCCCCTCACTGCTGTGTGTTCGAATCCGAGCGTCTGCCGTTGATTTAAAACGCGCGTTGATGTCTTTGCGGATGAATATCGGTTCTGATAGTGGACGTAAAATCCAACTTCCTAACAAACTCGTATAACTTATATTAAAATATCCGAAAAGACACATGACATATGTAAACAAGGAAACATTGCAAAATACATTATATACAAAACCAACAAGTTAGTTGAGTGTTAAAATGGAATATCTGTCTGTGTCTAGTAAAGCAGAATACGTGCGTCTAGTTAAGCTTATGTTCCCATTTGTGTTGGTGTACCACGTACACAGTATTTATATTCAGATTTCAGATGTCTTCCTCCCGATGATAAAGACGCTACGTCAAACACATTCTCGCCTTTGGACACATTCTCTTTACCAGACATCACATATGGAATATTAACGAGGTCTTGCATTATATAAAAGAAAGAAATAATATGAATATGGGTGCTACCTATACAACTGGGAAAGCGAGGCTTTGTGTTTGACAAAAAACTTATCGTAAAAACGTGTAATAACAGAACTTTTCAATCACAAGTTGCTCTTACGTAGCCTGTGCCCATATATTCTACTTACGATAATAGCTCTGTAGCGGTAGGTATTAGTCTGAATAATCACAGGATTCTCATTCAGCTCAAGGGCATATTTAAAACACAAGAGACCCAAAATGGGTGGAAGGTGCTCACCTGAGCAATACAGAACTATGATGTTTCGCTGATTCTTAAACAGAGCGGTTAAGTTAATAGCAATCTCATTAAAATCAGACCATTTATCACGCTACGATACCCTACACTACTAAGGATCTGTCAACACTGCATTTGAGGTCACGTCAAATTGACCTTACGATTAGCCAATCAGATTTCAGCCTACAAGATTGCTCAGTAAAACGCTGTGGAGCAGTCTATGCTCGGTACCCACTAGCCATATATCTCTGCCAATGGAGCTTGAAAAGTGTCATCACTTACAGGTTAAACCGTTTACCACCACTAATTTCATGTAAACCTCCGAGGTGTAGTCGAATGTAGTTCCTATAATAAAAAGTAGTCCCTCCTTTTTTGATGGAAATGGGCGTTATAAGTAGGGGAAAACTGCCCATTTCTATTCGATTTTGTGGTTATATGTATAAGAAGCGTATTAATAGGTTTTACTGGATCACTGATGGACATTTTCGAAAATTCGACTCTATGGTTACACTTTGTGAACAATAAAAACAGTCGATCAATAAAAACAGCTGTACCCTTGACCTGTTTAGTAAACAAACAAGAACTTTCTCACATGTCATGTGACCCCACGTTTTCTGGTGATTTTTCAAGTGGAAAAATAGTTTTCTATATGAACATTACGCTGTTGCATTATCCATACTTGAGTTGAATTTGCAGCAAATCATTAATATGTGACACTTTAAAATTGGTGTCTATGGGGAAAATAATTAGTGCTTTCATACCTACAGACACATGTTTTATAACTTTTTATTTCATTTTAGCCAGATGATATTTTCTTTTTCAACTTAGAGTTTCAAGTTAGAGTTTTTTAAGCATCTTCATATATTTCAATGAAACTCACTGCATACATCCAATAACAATGGCAAGCCTGCAAATGTCATTAGCCAAATAAACCCCACACCTTCCCCACTCCTACACCACCACCACCATCACCCCAGATAGACAAATATTTATTCTGTTATTTATGGTTTCTCTTCAGTTACCATGTCTGCATCATGTTCTTTTCCAGCCCCTCCCCAACACCCACCCTCAAACCCCCACCCACACACACCAGCTTAGACTCCCCAATGAAAATATTGTATTATTTCTGTTGTTTTTGTCCCTATTCAGTAACACTTCACTTGCCCTCCCCACCCTCTTCAAGTTCATATTCATTCTGGGGTATTGAAGGTCTTGCTTTGATATGTGGTATATATGTTTACTGACCACCCGTTCCCCGCACCCCTATACCCTCACCTCAGTCACCACCACCTATTAACCTCCACAATTAAGACTTGACCTTGTGAATGAACTGGCACCACGGTTGATGAGACAGAAGTGTCAGTGGCCTTGTTTAAAATTGACTTTGAATAGTGGAGAATGTTGTCCTTTCGACAGCTCTTGTTTAATATGGATCTTTCCATATTTGGTGGATAGAACTTCATGTGCTGGTGTTGATATTTAGTTATGCTTGTACTTGTCTGCTCTCTAATTGAGCCCCCATTTTGCTCTTCTAAATTATGAATTGATTGGATGTTTTGTTTGGTGGTGTAGCGGATCGTTTTGTACCGGGCAATGACTACCATTTTCCATACCATTCTTATCAAAACTGACATATAGCGCATAGCTTTGTCTATAACCTGGCATTGCATGTGACTGAAGCTGCTTCTTAAGTCCACTTACTTGTTGATGATATTCATAAAGTCCATCGTACACGTACTAGAACCCTTTTATTGCAATACTATCATGAGCACTGCATACCACATTTATTACTAACATGTCCAAAGTACATCACATGTATAACTATCATGGCTACTCTTTACCTCATTTTCTACTACCATGACCACTGTATATTGCACGTATTAGTACCATGACCACTGTATATCATATTAAGTACTACCATGACTACTAGGACTAAATAACACATATATTACCAACATGACCACAGAATACCCCATTCATTATTACCATGATCACTGAATAGGCCATGTATTACTACCATGAGCTATGTATACTACATTTATTACTACCATGACCACTGAATACCCCATTCATTACTACCATGATCACTGAATACCCCATGTATTACTACCATGAGCTATGCATACTACATTTATTACTACCATGACCACTGATACTATATTTATTAATAATATACCTCATGTCAAACACCCATGTTAAATGTCTATAGACTTATTTTCCCATTTTTGTAATATCTCATATCGCTTGTAATGTCTCCTTGGAGTGAGTCACTGAATGATAGTCTTTTTTGTAATTCACCCCAGTATAATTACTGTCTTATGATTGTGATGTCAAAGCAAAGAAATATAAAAAGATCGGACAGGGAAAGTAGCATTCAAGGAAAACCACAAAACACAGAAACAAACACGCAAACAGACAAACAAGAAGGCAAAAGCAATAATAAATGCAAACGACATCACAAACACAAAAGGGTTGACAATAGGGTTGACAATAGGGCTACCGCCTTGGAACGGTCAGTGGCACAACGTTTATAATTATGTATTGGGATGTCCTATGCTGGAAAGTGTATGTATACATACGCAAATGAAAATCAGTGAACATTTACTAAAATGGCCGACACAGTCGGCACAACTTTCTGAAGATGATTTGAAGTTTACTCGTGAGTTCACAGCTGAAGATTCTGAAAGAACACAAAGAATAAATATTTTATAGGTGCTGAGAATAGTGATTTTTTCATGTTTTATTTCAAAGGAATATTTAGCAGAACCAAATATCTTTTTCAAACATATTTTTCAGTATAATAAAATAAATAGCCTTAGAAGGTTGACAAATATTCACTATCACCCTCACAGGATTGCAATATTTACATACTACCATGACCAATGTATATCACATTTAGGCCATTTGTATTTAGTATTTGCTTTAAGAACCATCAAGACAGAGAATAGCTTAGGAGGAAGGGAAAAATATAAAAAATAAATCAAATTCCCAAAGGAAAAATAAAATACCTAATTTCGTTTTGTCGTAGGAGGGTTCGTAAAACAAATTATCAAAAAATAATAGCCTTATTACAACCATAACTGATGTATACCACATTAATTATAACCGTGACTTTATATGAATATCATGTTCATTACTACCATGATCAATGTATACTAAATTACTACCATGATCACTTCATTACACTTTATACAACACATTTACTGCCACCATTGCCAGTGTATACCACATGTATAACTGCCATGACTAATGTATACCACATGTATTAGTACCATGATCTATGCACATCCCATGTATTAAAACCATGAACACTATCACTGTCTTCTACATCTCATTTCAACTGGAAATTTTGATAAACTTCTGAGCAGAAGTTGTAGATGTAGCCACATTTCCATGTTGAATCCAGTGGTTAATGAAGTAGATCTACATTTATCATATAGACTTAAAAGGGAGCCAGATTATTTTTTCCCTCTAATTGAACTCAGCCATATCATTTTTTCCCAAGAATGTGAGATAAGGCTGGATTATTTTTTTCCAACAATTTGAGGGACTGTTTACTTTTTTCCTTCAAGTCAGTCAGAGCCAGGATATTTTTTTTAGCAATTCAAGGGCCAGACAGAATATATTTTCAGGAAAAATCCCATGCCCACCCCCAGAAATCAAAATGGTCGGTACCTTAGTAATGCAATTCACAATATATCAATCACAATGAAATAAAATAACACTTTGCTAGAACCCCAACATATTCTCAAATTGAGACAATAATTCAGTCAAATAATGTTCTCAAATTAAAGCAAGACGCCAGCGCTGGAGATTGTGTGGTAAGGCATCATCGGTGCGTATTTTAATTTAAAGGGAATATAAGCGGGGATTATTATTTCTTTTATTAGTTTTTATTGATATGTTATTCTCTTTGCTGCCTATGTTCAACATCAACGTCTCGCGCTGGTAAAAACTATTAATACCGCCTAGGTAAATCGTTTCCTTGATAAGCGATGGTTACTAATTATGTTTAGCTATATGTTTTAATCGACTTAGTCTTTGTCTATAAGCGCTTTGGGCATCTGAAATCACCAAGAGGATGTTATTTCAAAACTGTAACTCAATGGCAGATGTCATCAGGTGCGTAGTTCACCTGAAAATAAAGTATATAATATAAGGCATATATACATAATTATAGCTAATTTTCTTATATCCTCTTTCTATCCCATTGACAATTATATTGGATCTCCAATCTCATTAAAATAAAATTCTCTAAAATAAATTACTTTTTGATACTCTCCGCTTTAGCCTTAGTAGCGTAGAGTATCGTAGCGTGATACAGGGTCTAGTTTTAACGAGATTGCTTAGATCTCGCGTTTCACATTAAGACCTCATCTAATGTTGAGGAAAGCTTCTTCAGGCACTTTATTTAAACCAGATGCCTCTTTGTGACACTATATTTAAACCAGATGCCTCTTTGTGACACTATATTTAAACCAGATACCTCTTTGTGACACTATATTTAAACCAGATGTCTCTTTGTGACTCTATATTTAAACCAGATGCCTCTTTGTGACACTATATTTAAACCAGATGCCTCTTTGTTACACTATATTTAAACCAGATGCCTCTTTGAAGTGTCCTCGCCAGCTCATATTCAAGCGACGACATTTAACGCAATATATTAGGTGTCGTTATACGCACGAACGCAGAAGAAGCTGAACTGCTTGAATTAGGCTTGAAAACAATCAGTAAAACTACACTACTGTTCCCGGAAAAACAAATAGAGGAACAAGTAAGAAAGAGCGTGTTTAAATTTATGACTGAGTCAGGGTGCGCCAAGTTTATATAAATATACGAATATATATGTAATGTAGATATACCTAGATATGGGTAGATCAAACCGCCCTATTACTAAAAAAACTAGCAAAAGTTGAAAACGATCAGTTGAGTCTGATGTGGGGCTTCATCTGCACGTGGAATAGTTTCTGTGGTACAATGATAACGGAGGGGCACAAGTGATCTACTTGGTTCAAAGCTCAGGCGGCGCTGCGTTAAACTGCGGTCCTGCAGCTTGAGTGAGAACTGGGGGGTCCGTGTCAGCAAAATTGAGAACGGGCCCGAATACTAGCTTAAAACTTAGAATAGGACAACCATATCTAAAAATGTATAACTAAATAAGAGGGGATATATATATGACACATATTTGCCTACGCAAATAAGACTTGTTACCTTTATTACCAACTATATGTGCCCACTTACTGGCTGCCGCCCCACTGTCCCTCGGTAAAAGGCTGTAACGCAATGCGTTGCTCCTATGGGCGCCGAGAGATGGACGGGATGGCAGTAGGGGGTGGAACTCATATTATAAAATCTACCTATATTAAGTATAAAAACATTTACGAAGAAGCATACAATTGGAATTTACCAACTAATCAATGGTGCTCTCATTTTGGTCAGCGTGAATATCTAATTTCAATCCATTTTGCAAAACAGAAATGTAACTAACACCTGATTGGTTAATTTTCGATCCGATTCGCAAAACAAAATCTTCACAAGTTCTGATCGGTCCATTTTCAATCCGTTTTGCAAAACGAAAAGCTACCAAAATTCAAACTATATCCAAGAATAGGTAAATATGTGTATATATGCAGAGCAGTCTACGAATCCGTATTATTTGTTTATTTGCATAGTTATTTGTTTATTTGCATAGTTAGACTAGAGGAAATATAAGTGAAATGTAAATAGCAAGCATGAAGAAAATAGATAACTAGCCAATACATGATATATAGTCTGTTATTATTATTAAAAATGTGATTATGTGTAGGTCTATCATGGTTCCTGACACACCGTACGGTGGAGCCACGCAACCTGATCAATGCCTAAACTATGAAGGAACTACACATACATAGTAGACGAATCTCTCCACTGACACAAATGCAGCGAACGGATGTTCGCTGTAGACAGTGGGACGTGCAAGTGTAATCAAGTCTAGGCTAGATTAAGACTTAAAAGACAGGGTGGCGCGACAGCACTGTGGGGTGTTATAAAGGATATATGAAAATGCATATATGCGTGTATAGCAGCATCGGTTATATTTGTTCATTAGAGAAATAGAATATTATAAGCATAAGTAGGTTACATCTATATTTTGTATATGTATTAATGATATATCTGGTGTTTTTAACAATAGCAAGCATGAAGAAAATAAATAACTAGCCAGTAAATGATATATAGTTTGGTATTATTATTAAACATGTGATTATGTGTAGGTCTATCGTGGGTCCTGACACACCGCACGGTGAGGCCGCGCTACCTATTCAATGCCTAAACTATGAAGGAACTACACCTACATAGTAGGCGAGTCTCTCAACTGACACAATTGCAGCGAGCTGTAGACAGTGGGACGTGCAAGCGTAATCAAGTCTAGGCTCGATTAAGACTTAAAAGACAGGGTAGCGCGACAACACGGTGGGGTGTTCTAAAGGCTACATGAACATGCATATATGAGTGCATAAGCAGTATCGGTTATATTGGTTCATTAGAGAAATAGTAATTTATTAGCATAGGTATGTTACAGCTATTTTTTGGTAGAAGTATTAATGATATATCTGGAGTCTTTAACAATGATGTTTTCCATCCGGTCCGCGCTAATCAACACAATTCCCAATTCGACCTTGACTGCCCGCCATGACATTGACCTGACCCTTACCATAAACCCGCAAACGATAAGCGGCACGGATAAAGTAGGTCAGGTCAGTGGCTCAAGGAAGATCAGGGTCGATGTTGAAAAGTAATAATAGGCAAGGAGGTGATTGACAAACTTGTATAAAATAAACAAAAAAGAAGTCATAGAAAACCAGTTAGAAAATATAGGACATATTTGTAACGTGTAAATAATAAACATGCAAAGTATTTATGATTATTATGTAAAAACAATGTAATTAATCGTACGTAGTCACAATATGTAATACGGTAGAAACAACATATACAATCCATGAGATGGCAGAAAATAGGTACGTAAAAACACGTATAACACAACCTCTTTCTACCTCCACATATACGAGAGTGACCAAAATCATTAATAAATTTTGTAAATAATGTTGTTTTAAATGATTAATTGTTCAATAATGTTATAATTACCAAAATAAAGGCTTATGCACAAACATAGTAAAAAACCCTAAGTGGGGCCGTTTTGAAACAAACTCTTTATATGGTATGAGATCTAACAAAACAGTACAATGCACCATGTTGTCTTGAAGAGGGAGGTCCTAGCAGCTAGCGGCAGACTGTCTACAAGAAGACCATCAGCCAGGGCGCGAAGACCAACCAAACATCGAGGATCAACGACCGTCCAGGGGCACTAGTTGTATAACATCTAAAATGCAATGCACAAGTGCGTCTGGGCATCTTCAAGACTCTAACAACTACGCATACACCAACTCTACCATACGACGAAGCAGCCAGCCAGACACACCTGATGGGGATGGGGAACAGGGCCTCTCCACACTACTCCAATACTACTTGTCGGTGGAACGGGAAGTCGTTTTTGATCCTACTTGCAAGCAATCAAATTAATAGATAGGCCCAATACTAGAAAACGGGCGACCTGTAGAAACGGTCGCTGCGTATCCCACATCACCCTAAACAAACAAGCCCATAAAGTGTAAATAGGAGCGACTTGTAAAAACGGTCGTGACGTACCCCACCCCAAAAAACCCGGTCCATTAAGGATAAATATGGGCGACCCAATGGGCGACCCATGTCAAAAGGTCGCATCATATCCTGCATCGCCCTGAAATACGCGCGACTTGTAAAAACGGTCGTGACGTATCCCAGCCCAAAAAACCCCGGCCCAATAAGCAAAAGAATGGGCGACCCATGTCAAAAGGTCGCAACATACCCCGCCCGTCTTGAAATAGGTGCCACATAAGTATAAATACTGGCGACCTAACTAAAGGTCGCATGGTATCCCTCATCTCCTATTAATGTTATTATGTATGTGCAAGTAATACCAGTCCGTTAACAACACCTTTACAGCCAGTCATAGAAAACCAGTAACGAGAAATTAGGTTGAATTAACCGACAGTGCTGGTTTTCTTCTTTGAAAACATGTTTAGAAACTTTGGCGGACTCTGTGGCGGAGTCAACAAAATTAAAGGAAAATTCAAAATTATACCCTTTTACAGTCCACACATTATGCCTGGGCGTACCGGTATTCTCTGGTGTCCATATAGGCGGAGGGACTATAATCCTTAGAATTACACACACACACACACACACACACACACACACACACACATGAACGCAGTACATTAGTTACTGTTGTTTTATAGACCTCATGTAATGCACACAGTACCAGTATAAAGATAGCACTACACATGCCTAAACATGGTCTACTCGATAACTCGACTTTCTGATTTACAGTCAGTCATTCTAACCACTGATTCTTACGGATGGCGGCAGGTATACAGTGCTGATTCTTACGGATGGCGGCAGGTATACAGTGCTGATTCTTACGGATGGCGGCAGGTATACAGTGCTGATTCTTACGGATGGCGGCAGGTATACAGTGCTGATTCTATCCAGGACAAAGTGGGTGGTATGCCTCCATCACGGAAACTTTGACCGTCATATGTAGCCTTAAATCAGCTGTAAATGACGCAAAACACCATTGAACCAACCAGCCATCTAACCACTGAGCTAGTAGGACTTCTTGGAAACACCATTGAACCAACCAGCCATCTAACCTCTGAGCTAGTGGGACTTCTTGGAAACACCATTGAACCAACCAGCCATCTAACCTCTGAGCTAGTAGGACTTCTTGGAAACACCATTGAACCAACCAGCCATCTAACCTCTGAGCTAGTGGGACTTCTTGGAAACACCATTGAACCAACCAGCCATCTAACCTCTGAGCTAGTGGGACTTCTTGGAAACACCATTGAACCAACCAGCCATCTAACCTCTGAGCTAGTGGGACTTCTTGGAAACACCATTGAACCAACCAGCCATCTAACCTCTGAGCTAGTGGGACTTCTTGGAAACACCATTGAACCAACCAGCCATCTAACCTCTGAGCTAGTGGGACTTCTTGGAAACACCATTGAACCAACCAGCCATCTAACCACTGAGCTAGTAGGACTTCTTGGAAACACCATTGAACCAACCAGCCATCTAACCACTGAGCTAGTAGGACTTCTTGGAAACACCATTGAACCAACCTGCCATCTAACCTCTGAGCTAGTGGGACTTCTTGGAAACACCATTGAACCAACCTGCCATCTAACCTCTGAGCTAGTGGGACTTCTTGGAAACACCATTGAACCAACCTGCCATCTAACCACTGAGCTAGTAGGACTTCTTGGAAACACCATTGAACCAACCTGCCATCTAACCTCTGAGCTAGTGGGACTTCTTGGAAACACCATTGAACCAACCTGCCATCTAACCTCTGAGCTAGTGGGACTTCTTGGAAACACCATTGAACCAACCTGCCATCTAACCTCTGAGCTAGTAGGACTTCTTGGAAACACCATTGAACCAACCTGCCATCTAACCACTGAGCTAGTGGGACTTCTTGGAAACACCATTGAACCAACCTGCCATCTAACCTCTGAGCTAGTGGGACTTCTTGGAAACACCATTGAACCAACCAGCCATCTAACCTCTGAGCTAGTGGGACTTCTTGGAAACACCATTGAACCAACCTGCCATCTAACCACTGAGCTAGTAGGACTTCTTGGAAACACCATTGAACCAACCAGCCATCTAACCTCTGAGCTAGTGGGACTTCTTGGAAACACCATTGAACCAACCAGCCATCTAACCACTGAGCTAGTAGGACTTCTTGGAAACACCATTGAACCAACCTGCCATCTAACCACTGAGCTAGTGGGACTTTTTGGAAACATGGAATACTTAGAGTACCATTCAAATTATAATGACAAATAACTGGTTTGAACACATCTCAAGCTCTATAAGTATATAGTCCATTACGAAGTACATGCACATTCACCTTTCGCTATGTGAAATAATTTTTTATTGAATTGAAACTAGGATTCCGTCTCAAAAAGCTCGACTTGATATTGAGGAGTCAATACGCGGGTGCGCTAGCTACTATTGTGGAATGCAAAATCAGTGTTGGAAATGCTACACAATATCAGATGATAAAAAGCTCGACTATTGTATTGTATTGTATTGCATTGCACTGCACTGCACTGCACTGCACTGCACTGCACTGCACTGCACTGCACTGTATTGTATTGTATTGTATTGTATTGTATTGTATTGCATTGTGTTGTATTGTATTGTATTGTATTGTATTGTATTGTATTCAATATCAACACATATCGGGGGTACTCATTATCTTCAGGTCTAGAAGAGTAAAGAAGAGCAAAGAAGATCGCTAGGTTACTTGTTCAAATCGCGGGAAATATATTCGAAAGTTGTATTTGCTGATGTTACCTGTTGGAAACCCAGATAAAAAATGATTGTTCAGTAAACATCGAATTCTGCCTTACATATTTGCATGTTCCTCGAATTAAACTAATTTTACCGTGATTTATTCATATTTATGAGTTAGTACTATTTAAAGGGAAGCCGCGGCATGTTCGACTCTAATTGGTTCGAGCCTAACTGGGTCACTGGGTCACTGGGTTACTGCGATGTGTCCTTAGGCAACACATTCCATAGGCTCGTCCGTCGGTAGTCTCGGCGTGTGAAGACCGTATCATGCATATGTCTTACTTGCAGATCTGCTTCTGGATCCGTGTAACGTAGCGTAACGAAGAAATCAGAAGCGGGCCGGGTGACCGAGGCTAGTCCATCGGATGAGGATATAGTAGAAGTATTCTCCATAAATGCAGTGAATTGTTGCATAGCTACACACACATAACTATGCCACTTATTTTACGTTGATTTGTCATAAATAATTAAAATTTGCCACAAGTATTATTCCAATATACTACCCGAGCATCAACGTATATCCTTCGAGCACGTTAAATAACCAAATGCACCTATTCGATAGTTAGGGTAGGGCAGTGTTCCCGAATTCCTGTGTATATTTCCCCTGGCTCTGGTTCGGCCTGAAAAAATCCCAAAACATGTCTTGATGAGCCGTTAACCAACATTTCAGTTTGGAATACTATTTAATATACAGCTTTAACTTTAAGGAAAACATGTTTAGCTATTGTGTTTATTTGTTTCAGTCGAAAGAAAAACAACTTTCAATATAAATGTTTTTATTTCCTATTTTCAATGATGCATTGAATCCTTATTTAAAGTGGGTTCAAAAGGCTTTTATTCCTGGAAGAGTCTAACATTTTAAACGTGTTCCAAATCAGAATATCATATCAATCAAAACATGGTATTATTACCGCGTTATTCAGGTCAAACATTTGAATTCAACATTGATTTTGAATGAAATGGTAACCTGCCCTATCGCATTTAATACTGTGCAAAATGAATTTAATTGTAAAAAAGGAGTAAATAGTTGTTGACCAATTTATTAAACATATTGTAAATGATATACTCAGCGACTTTAGAAATGCATATATACTTTATTTCCGGCCTCATTTTTAAATTAGATTTTCATTTTTAGCTTATTTGTCAACTTTCCATCATTCAAATCACAATGAACTGAACAAATCGACCGGTTATCGTTTACTTAAACATTTTTCTGTTCCTCAAGGATAAACAATTTTGGAAATGATACAATATGTGTCTTTGAAGTCGTTCAGTATATGATGATAATTACTGTCATAATGGTCACAGAGGTCATATTTCTGTTTGATTTGATATTTCATTATAATTTAGTTCATCAATGTGTTGCATAACACAAATGCACTCTAGCAAAATACTGAAAGTCGGAATAGTTTTGATTAACTTTGTTTACAGTTATTATTTCAATGTGCACAGAAGCACATAAAAGCAAGTGTATCAGAAGAATGTGTCCTTTTGGATTTTAGGTAGACGTCATCATAGGGTCCACAGCCTGTTCGGTCATCGCACAATCAAAGAGGAAATTGGCGAACTGTAAATGGGTCCACCACCAAGCATGCAGTGCGTTGCAAAATGATAGGGTCATAACCTCTTTTGATAAACCTTTTAACAAGTTTAACAAAGATAGTATGAAGGTGATCATGACTAAGGATCTTACGAAGTTTGTAAATCACGTCACCATAGAAGTCAGGTTGTGATACACCTTCTCGCAGACGAGTTCTTAAATTACTTTTATATTTGGAAAGAAGATCAGTGTTACGATAATAACATTTTGCATAGGTTTTACGAAGTTTATGGTAACGGTAACCCTGATGGAGTAGCTTTTTAGTTATACAAAGATTACGAATATTAAAGTCCTCAACTCGAGTACAAGCTCTAGAAAAACGAATAAGTTGAGACACACAGACCCCATAAGAAGTTGCTCGAGGAACATCCCCATCTTATTGAGGATAATTAACAATAACAAAATTAAAATAATCTCTGTTGTCATAGATTTTGCTAATTATTTTACCATTTTCAATGGAGAGATGTAAATCAAGAAAAAAATCGTTAGCATCAGAAATATTAGTTTTGTTAAGTTGAAGTTCTTTAGGGTATATATTATTAACCATAGTAAAAAAAAAAGGTTGTCAATGTTTAATATATCATCTAGATACTGAGAGGTGTCATTAAAGGCCTGAATAATATCTTCCTGAGTATCTGGCGAAAGACTCAACATGAAATCTCTTTCATAGCAATATAAAAACAAATCTGCGACAAGTGGTGCACAGTTCTTACCCATAGGGATACCAACAATTTGTCTATAAACGGCCGTCCCATACCTCACGAAAATATTATCTAATAGGAAGATGAGTGCTTCACAAACTTCTTGGCAAAGTCCACATAGTGTAATTGTCTAAACTGCCGTTAGTAAAAAAAACGCTTTAATATTATTACAGGCCAAAAATGTAGTATTTTCCCTAGCGAATGTTTTTTGAATAAGAGCAATAAGCTTGTCTTTGATAAGGTGATGTGGTAAGGTTGTATATAGTGTAGAGAAGTCATAAGTGATACCGATATCAGTTCATTAGAAGACTTCAAGGCTGCTCTTGACACCGCCACTGCAGCCTTATTCTTCCGAGCGTAGTATCATCAGCGCCATGTACATAGTTTTAATTGTAAAATACCATCGTTTTTAACATTTTGGAGGATGATCGCTGTCTCATCACCTCAGTAAGGTCAACATTACAGTCTAAGAAGACTCCTGACCTTTTATTGGAAGAAGAAGATAAGTGCTAATAGATGAAACTTGACGTTTATTGCAGCTTTTATCAAGAACGTCTCCTGAATGTTTTATAGACCAAAACAAATTAATCCCAAAGCTGACTGAAGTGACCCGTGGTGAGATAGTTTTTGCAGACACTGTTCCTAATGTAATCACAATATAACTCAATCATTGCCCGCTGTCCAAGTGGACATCTCTTGACTGATATCTGACCAATATCTGACCCAATATCTGACCAATGACGTCTTATAATCAAGCTGACTAAAGACTATATCGCACAAATCATAACTGACATAACTGACATAACTTATAATTTATAAATATACTCAGTTGCAAAAGAAACTGGACACTTTGACATTTTTACTTTACACCCTATCCTCTTTATCAAGTGGCAGCCCCTTAATGAAACGACCTATTGAAAAACAAATGACAACATGATATTGGCAATGGAATGATTAATACTCTGGTACCAAACTTAGCATATTCATTTTTGAATTTGTCAATTTGATTGTAAACATACTTTATACAAATAAATCCAAACAAAACTCGTGTCCACTTTCTTTTGCAACTGAGTATATATGTAGTATTGTTTTTAAAATGCATGTGTTAATATGGTTGTCCTTGTATGCATATATGTACATTGGCAGCAAGTTATAGAAATGCATTTAATGTGACACATTTGACTAAGTACACGTTTTTCCGAAGGTAGCACATTCAATAATTATATTCCTGCGATTTTCATTTTATGAAATGATTTATCAAAGATGAGTGTCAGTAGGTTGATACTAAAAGGAAAAGGATTAAGAGAGAGATATAGAGATCTGTAGCTTTTCCAATTTATATCACTTTAAATATTCTGTCGGAGAAAGACTCATGTTGTTCGAACTTATCCTGTTTAAACGCTATTGCTTGCTCGATTGCTGTTTGTTTGTATATACGAGTATATTGTTTAAACAATATAAAGTTAGGATTTGTGTTTTAACATTTGTTGACGAATTTAAAATATGTTGCTAATACAATTACGTAGTTTGTTACAACTGTCGAATCAGTGGAGCAACATGATATTGTTTCTGAATTTAAGTTTAAAAGAATGTTCCCAGTTTTTAAGTATAGCGTAAGATCTAGACAAAAACAAGTGGTTTAATGTTTCAATTTTCATATTGCAAAAGTTGCAGAGGTTTGAGCCTGCCAACTTGTATTTCATCAACGTTTTATTTGTTGTGATAATTCGCATAACCTATTTATATCGAACATTTCTTAGTATGAAGTCTATTGTGGATATAAACGGATTTGTGTATATTTGGTTTCAATTAAGATCGGGTTTGTTGAATGTATTTTCCCAGTTTTGTTGTTGTTTAGTTTTCTGTATTGTTTTGTTTGTTTATTTGGAAATTGTAAAGAAACCTGTTTGCCTTTTCTGAAGTAATCAATTTTTCTAGCGTTTCGTTTAGTAAAGATTCGGTATTAATTTGTTCAGTTTTAAGACGATCTTTTTTGTTGGTTAGAGAATAGTTCATGTCGGAGATTTCTTTATTTACACTGTCCCGTTTTATTGAGTTGACGGTTGGGTAAGTGTGAGGTTTGGTGCACCCTAGAACCTGGTTTAAATCCCCAGCGGCCTTTTTTGCCACTAGCCGTTCCAATGCGGTAGCCCTATTGTCAACCCTTTTGTGTTTGTGATGTCTTATTTGGCTTACTCATCTTTAAATTTGTTCTTTGTTTCTATGTGTGTTTGCGGTTGACTGTCGTTCTTGAATGCTACTTTTCCTGTTCGATTTTTATATCTATATGTCCACTGTTTTGAAATACTTGAAATAAGTTGGCTATAGTAGAGAAAATCTGTAGTTGGTATGTCGTAAGGTTCACTAAATTCTTTAAATGTATAGAAATAATAATAATAATAATAATAATAATAATTTCTTTATTTAACGAAGGTTAAAACACATTAAGTTATGCATATAAAATACAAACACTTATTTTCAATGTGGCCTTCGAACAATAATGCTATAACAGTTATAAATACATATAAAAACATGCATACTCATGCGCACACACACAAACATCCATATACACAACAATACTTCATATCCGACAAACACTCATTGGTTAATACATTCATAATATTCTTAATTCATAATCAAGATATCTATAGTGTCATATATGACGGATATTTAAGCAATTACATGCATACAGTGCCAGTTTCACTCAAGAAAACAACACAAAAAACAACAACAAAAAAACAAACAAAAAAACAACAAAAACCCAACAGCGACATAATTTTATAGTAATATCAGCTAGTTTAAATCCTGTTTTTGGAAAAGAAATTGTTTTAAATTGTATTTATACGAATGAAAGCTATTGATGTTACGTATATGTAAAGGAATTGTATTCCATACTATTGTACTGTAATAGCTGAAAGAATCTTTAAAAGAGTTTGTTCGATGTTTTAGTGGAACAAGATCTTTTCGCTTAATGGAACGCAACATATAATTTTCATTGTGGGAGAAGCTAATTAGATCTGATAGGTATTTTGGTACTAGTTCATTTTTACATTTAAAAACTAATATTCCTATATGATATAGACATCGGTTTTCGAATGATAACCAACCCAATTCTTTAAACAATAACTTTGAACTAGTGTTTAAGTCTTTATTCAGTATTATTCGTGCTGCCCTTTTTTGAATTTTTGTTATTTTCATGATTTCAGCTTTTGAATTAACTCCCTTTCCCTAAATAGTGCAACAATAGTCAGACGATGACATAATGTAAGCGTTATAAAATATTTTCTTCATATCATATGTTAAATAGTAAATAATATGTTTTAATAATGCAATTTTAGTATTGAGTGTTGAACAAACTTTAAATATTTGATACTTCCACGATAGTGTATTATCAATATATATACCTAGTCTATAGTTTATGTACAGATACTTTTCTATTAAGACATCGTCAATATATAAAAACATTTCTTTGGCATTTGTAACCTTATATTTTGTGGAGATAAGCATACATTTAGTTTTTGATGGGTGCAGTGCCATGTTATTAATGCAACACCAACTTTTGACAGCATTCATATTTTCCTGTAATTTTTTCTCGATCGCATCTATATTATGATCAGATTCATAGAGAGTAGAGTCATCTGCATATAGATCAATATTTATTGCATTTGGTGATATTGATATGTCATTAATATACAGCAGAAATAAAAGAGGGCCTAGTATAAAGCCCTGAGGAACACCTGATTTTATTATCATTTCATCAGAAAACTGGCCATTAACCTTCATTCTTTGCTTGCGATTACTTAAATATGATGTAAACAATTTAATGGTTTTGTCTGAGAAATGGTACAATTTAAGTTTATACAATAGTAGTTGATGATCCACAAGATCAAATGCCTTTTTTAAGTCGAGAAATATTGCTACTATATATTTTCCAGAATCTATGTCTTTTAACCATGAATCAATTAGCCTTGTTAAAGCAGTTTGACAGGAGTGCAATTTTCTGAATCCTGATTGTGTCATGTAAAAGATCAGTCGTTTGAAAATAGTTATGTAATTGGGTCGCTATGTGACGTTCGAAAACTTTTGAAATGGTCGGAAGAATAGAAATTGGTCTAAAATTGTTCGGGTCGGTTCTATCCCCAGTTTTAAAAATCGGAATAACAAATGCTTTTTTAAGAGAATTGGGGAATATTCCATAATGTATACTACTGTTTAGTATATGTGCAATAGCATAAGTTATATGGTCCAAACAATATTTAAGAATTCTAGGTCCTATTCCATCAAGTCCAGTAGATTTCATAACATCTAATTTGTCAATTATTAGTTTAACTTCGTATGGTGTTATTTCTTCTATAGAAAATGTTTTAAACTTCAGTTTTTCGTTCATACACTGTTGCAGTTTTTTGAAGTTTTCTGTGACAAATGACGTTTTTTCTATAATATTAGATATGTTTATGAAATGTTCATTTAATGCGTTTAAAATATTCAAATTTCCATCTATAATATTATCATTTATAATTATAGTTTTAGGTAAAGACGCATTTTCCAATCTGCCTTCATTAGGATTACTTATCGTTCGAAGCGTTTTCCACAAATAGCTTGGACTTTTATTTTCTCTGATAGCGTCATTATAAAAGTTTTTTTTGCTTTTCTTTATCATAGATGCAATTTTATTTCTCATAGTTTTATATTTATCATATTCGCCCTGCCTGTGTAATCTATCTCGCTCAAAGATAGCGTTTTTGATCCCTTCATTAAACCATCCTGGTTGAGTATGATATTTGACTCTCTTCTTTTTTACAGGAGCATGTTTACATAAAATGTTATTAAGTAAATTATAAAGGCAATTAAGAGACTGATTACGGTCACTGTACTATTCAATCAATTCAAGTGGAGCCTTAGCTAATTGTTCTTGAAATAAGTTTAGATCAAACTTCTTGAAAGACCTATAATTAATAGATATGTGTGTATTGTTTTTACTTATAATTGGATATAATTGAATAATAGCTACCATTTCTACGGCCGGTGTGAATACCATCATCACTTGAAAATCGACCAAAACGAACTCCACGATCGATAGGATTGACCTACTTGGCGCAAATAAGCGTATCTTTGAAACAATTTCGAGCGGCAATCGGATTGACCTAGTCACAATTCTGCAGGCAATCCGATCCGATTGGCCAAAATCTTCAATTTCAACTCTTAATCTACTATGGAAAATGTAATCACCAACGCTGATTTTTTTCAATCAACTCTACTGCTGTAGATAAAATGTCAATCCTTTGAAGTAATATGTTCACATCTACTAGACTCTTCTTGCAACCGACAATCATTTATTGAAAATCTCGCTAAATACAGCGAAGGTAAATACAACTTTATACCGACCATACACCTTAACACCAAACCTTTTGCCACAAACTCAAAGCTGTGCTGCGTTTTACTATCACTTCCCCCAAAGTGAACCCTCAAAAAAGTTTTAACATTTAGATGATTGTTTTTCTATGCTTTCTGTAACATAATGATGCTGACTTTATTTCTACAAGTCTTTTGTCAACTTGATGATGTAGTCTGACTTTCAATTATTTTCATAGATAAAACTTACCTAATTAAGTACAGGAAAAGCTTCCAATTTACTAAACCGAAGCGCCTCAGATGTCCCTTCTTGATAAATGACTCACAGCATCCAATTAGTGATTGCTGGAGTAACAATCTGAGATCATGGAATTGAACTGATTTGAATTGTTGTTGTTTTTTATAGTCACACCAATGGCTTTGGTTATGTGGCGACTTTTCCAACTGCCTTTGGTGGAGGAAGACCCCAGGTAGCGTGAGATCATGGAGTTATCTATTCATTTACTAAGTTTCATCATATTACAAGTAAGTCTCCAAGCATCCACATACACAAATGAAATAACACCAATTAAGCAATTTAACGGCGTCACTTTACTTGAGGCAAACCGTTTCTTTGCATGCTATAAAAATAAATATCAAACGGAAAACATACCGCCAAATTAACGTTGGAAAAAAGACAAACGCCTACAAAAACTGTATTCACTTTTATATCAGCTACTAAATTAAATGTTTTTCTTATACAACAGCAGAGTTTTACTTAGATGTTGAGAGAAAAAATCTGAAATTAAAAAAAAGCAGCAAATTGCAAAGGCGAAGTATTAACCTACTGTAGCTTAATTGTATTGGGTTTTGTTTTAACGTAGAAGCATTACCATCGTTTAACCTTTAACCCGCTAAGCACAACTATTATAATAAAATAGCCTTTGCGTCCATTGTAAACCCAGATCAGACTGTATGTAACTCGCAGGCTGATCAGGGTTTACAGTGTCCGGCTGCCGATATGTCATTTCCCCCAAAATACCCCTTTGTCACATAAATGGAATGGTCTTAATTCAAAGAAAGAATAGTCCATTATATATATGTAGCGGGTTAAGGGTTAATGATCATGAAATGTCAGACTAATCTCTCATAATAAAAACAGTGACCTTAGTGACCTTTGAAGAAAGTGAATGCTTAATTCAATGTTTTTAAACATACTTAGCTAAGTACGAATGAAAAGTTTCGCGAGTTTCACCTCGATTTTTTTTAATATTTAGAAAATAGAAAGATAGTTTAAATTAAGCATAATTGTACTTGGTATGCGCAATGACGGATAATGCATGTTTTTGTTTCACTGTTTCAAAAAAACATTTAATAAGTTTCATGCGTTAATTAATTAGAAATAGTATTTTTTCTGCGTTAAGGTATTCAGTTTTATACAGCTGTTTTAACATACTGGATGTATAAACCATGCGTATTCAAACAAACTGGAGGTGGGTCCGTCCACTTATAATTAAATCATAAGGGTCAAGTATTGGTTGATTGGTTTGGATGAATGGTCTTTTACGTCATTCTTAGCACATTTAAGGCTATATATGACCATGATTTGTTCGTGGTGGACAAAAAACACAACGAAATTAATTTGTAGATATAATTAACCAAACATATATTGTGCTACATGCATCTCAGACTCTCTAACATTGACAAGATCATGCTTCTAGAAAGCAAGCTAAGTATATATAAAAGTGGAACATGAAATGTAGCATACAAGGACCATAGTGAACCAAAACCACGTACAGCGAAACAAACAAAAACATGAAGCAAGGTATCTCAAACATAAAAGGGTTGTCAATAGGGTTACCGTCCTGCAACGGTCAGTGACAAAAAGACCGCTGGGGTGTTTAAAAAAACGGTTTGATATCAAATGAAAGATACTAATAGTGGAAACCTTGTAGAACAGTCTGGAATAAAAAAAATAGGCAATGATAGATATATTTTTATATCGTTAAGAATAAAAAAATAAATATAGTATGCATTAAAATACATTTTCGTCCCCCGCTGTTCATAAAATAATTATATATAGTGGCTGAATATGATAATTCATGTTTGCTATCTGGCCATATATAAATCATTTTGTGTAGGCGTTTTCAATCGTTACAAATGAACACTTTCACATGTATTGGTCTTACTTTTTATTTCAATAATATTTTATTGCTTGATGTTATTTACATAAATACATGTGATATAAAAAATACAATAATAAATAACATTTACAAATGGATTGTACCACGAGTTATCACAACATCAGTTACGGTCCTTTCCAAATAGGCAGAGTTCAACAAAATGGTTATATCAAAATCTAGTTAAACAAGGCACAATAGTAATGGAAGGAAAAGAAAAAGAAAAAAAAAGAACTAAGAAAAAAAAATAACTAAAAAAAAAATAAGAAAAAAAAAATGAACTAGAACGTTGGTCTTACTGAAGCCTCATACCTCACCGTCATAATTAATTTATCAAATAAGTATTAAGGTATGCCTTGATGTATTATTAACAAAGTTATAACCCGGTTTAATTTAAAAAGAAGCCTTTTGAGCCTGTTTTGATATATCACTAAATGAACCACACGTAATAAATACTACTAGCATATTCCGTGTGTGACGGATGTCTTCTTGGGGCGTAGGGAGGGAGGGTGGGGGATTTTAGAAGGATCGGTGGAATGTCGTTAAAGACCTATTTTCCAACGCTACCTTGTCATTGAAAAGTATGAAAACCGTGTTAAAAATAAGACCCGATTACACATATTTTCTTTGAATATCATTATTTGAATACATATCAAAAACTTAAAGAATATTGTAATCATTATTTTTATGTCTTTTAAAACACGAATGACAAACATATCCAGTAAAATAATGGGCCTACTAGTTATATAAAGATTGCCGTAAAATAATGGGCCTAATAGTTATATAAAGATTGCCAATTATCGGGACCATGATTTAATTCGGAAATCCATTTGGTCTGCCAAATTCATCTAAATCAGGAACATGCTTTGTCCTACTCCTCATGAAAAAGAGTATGATAATGGACCTTTGGAAACGGCCGAGCACGACACATTCGAAATATTGCAGTCTCGGTTTGATTGAGACGGTATCACGCCCTCTAGTCCCGTGTTGAGCAGAACTCAATATTCATAAAAATCAACAGTACAGAATTTTAACCATCCCGAAGATGGCAAGAATACAAATGAAATTAAGTTATATTTAAATGTACAGAATGTAAATGTTACTATCTAATACTCCTTTGCCTCTTTAATATAACAAAATTAGGATCAATCATATGGGAATTCACTATCCGGCAATTTGCGAGAATGCCATAAATAATCTAAGTACAAGCAAGGTTTTAATGAGCGGTATCACGCAAGCGTAAAATAGCTGCCGAGAGAAAATAGCATTATATCTGGGTAGGAACTGGGAACAAAGTTTAACATAATAACAGATCAAGTCACGCGTGTTAAAACAATATTAAAACAAATAAAATAAAAAAATGTTGTCACGAAGACGTAAACATGCCACGACCGTTTTTTCTTACCAGATACTTTCTTCCCATCTTTTACCATCAGTTCTTCCAACCAAACATTTTGAATCAAGGTTTACGACCTCACCTCGTTCTGGTCAAACCCTTGACATGCTTTAGATATTCACCTTTGTAGCAAGACATGCTAAAATTACACATCAGCACATAAATACAGTTGTTCACATGTAAGGGATGCGTGTGTGTTAGTGTGTGCATCACAACACAAATAATATGTTCACTGCTACATTACCATGTTCAATAATGAAAACCATATAAGAGACGTTTCGGCAGCGAATAAATCTGAGTACCGTGGATTGCAATTGTAAGGGTTAAGTATACAGGGGGTGGGTGAGAGGGGGGATAGTTGATGGGGATGGGGTAAGCTGACTCTTATATGGGTTTAGAATATGTCTACGGTTAACATACTGTGAATCATGTAGCCGACAATAAGCATGCATTCCAACATCAATTCCTAGGAACCCGTCTAAAAAACTTGAATGGTATAAACACATATTTTTCAATGTTCAAAGCTTGCCGTTTTATTGCCTCAAATGACGTTTTCGTAGAGCAGTCTACTAAAGTGTAGAATGCGGCAATATTTCCGGGATCTTCACGTCCGGGAGTTTTTACGGAGCATAATGAAACCGTAAGTGAAACTGAATGAAACCGCAAGTATTGGAATGGAATAAGTGCAAATCTGTATTTTAATTGAATAATTTAATTGAATAATACCTTTTTATGGAATAATACCCATTTATAATGCGGTATTCTCGTAAATACCGCCGTGTTGTACACTAGTCGATGGGTTTATTCGCTGCCTATATATTTTTCATAATTGCACATGTAATGTAAGGTAGCAATGAACAGTTTCTTTGAGTTTTTCACTTTGATAACGCAATCTTATAATTACACATGGTAGTAATGAAAACGTTATCTCTGTTGTAATGCACACGCTAATGCACACGCATCCCTTACATGTGAACACCTGTACTTCTAGCACGTCGTGCTCCAAAGTTGAATTGTAATCAGTATGTAAGGCAAATCAAGGTATTTGAACAGAGAGAAGCGAGGTCGCCCATCTTGATTCAAAATGTTTGGTAGGAACAACTGATGGTAAAACTCGGGAAGAATGTGTCTGGTAAGAAAAGAAAAACGGTCGTGGCGTGTTTACGTCAACATTCTTTTTTTCAACATTGTTTTAACAACCGTGATTTGATATGTTATTATGTTAAACTTCGTTTCCAGTCCCTACCCAGATATATGCTATTTCCTCTCGGCAGTTATTTTACGCTTGCGTACAACTTTGCTTGTATAATATTTAGTTTACCTTTTAAACAGCGTACAGTTGATCATTTGGCCACTTTCTGGTTTCGTCGTGATTTAGTATATTTATGAATGTTTCCAGGTGAATTTTCCCTTACATCAATTTGTACCAGTTAAGTCGTCATTACCCATAATTCTTTTACAGTTGCTTACAGGAAGTAATAGGTATTTTTGTAAACAAGGTACGAAGACACAAAACGTATATATATATTATAACAATATGAAACTACGTATCGTTTCAATATTTACCTACCTAGGAGTAACGCTTATGTTTAATGGAAATTTCTTTCAAACACAAAAAGCCCTTTCCGAACAAGCCATGAGGGCACTGTTTTCACTTAACTCTTTATTTGAAATAATTGAGCTAAACATAAGCGAACAAATAAAACTGTTTGATACAATGATTCTACCTATTTTGAATTATGGTGCTGAAGTATGGGGGTTTCATACCTCCCCCGACATCGAACGAATTTATCTGAAGTTCCTGAAACAGATTCTTAACGGTAGTTAACCCCGGTCAGTCGCTGCGCTCCTTCCCTTAGGTTTCTTTTGTTAAAATTTCACTTCATAGCCTCTAACTAATACTTACTTGTTAACAAGAATTAGTGTTTGCCCAACTTTTTCCTCCAATCAGACGGTGAGGAATTTTAAAAAAATGGCGAACTTATTCATGTAAATTTCTAACGATCACAAATTTTAACCATTTAATCATTAAGTAATCGCTTACTAAATGGCACGCGCTTGTTTGGACACAAGGGGGCGGATTTAGTAGAAGCGCGAACGTAGTAGAAGAGGCGTGGTTTCGTAGAAGCGCGGGGGGGGGGGGGGGGGGGGGAAAGTAGGGCAAACACTAAGTCAGTTAGAGGCTTAAAAGGGAAATTTTAACAATTCAGAAACCCCGGTCAGTCGCTGCGCTCCTTCCCTTAGGGTTTCTTAATTGTTAAAATTTCACTTCATAGCCTCTAACCAATACTTAGTTAATTAGGTATTGACGAGAACATTTTTGTTCATATAAAAAGCGAACACCCACAGGCACCACATTAGGGTTTCAGTTTATGTTTCATCATAGAATTGCTTTACGGAATAAGTTAATTTAAAATCCGTGATTCTATTTAATCGTATATTTGACGCATTGTATTTGTGTATTAGTTAGAGGCTATGAAGTGAAATTTTATATCTGCTTGTATATTGCAAAATCATGCCCAGCGGGTTGAATCTGTTTATTTGCAGTAAAGTTTAAGACACCGAATGACGCAATTTGGTTCTTGTCATGATGTATTATTACTCACCATAATAAGACTGTATAGCTTAAAGATAATTGTCCTTTGAGTTCAACGCAATAATACGGAATACGTTTATGGCAAAACAATTCTCAACAAAGCCCAGCAACGTACATACAATCAAGATTGTAATAATTTGCCAGTGCTTACGTACTTATCCGCATAATTACAAAAGCTAACAAGAAGAAACTGATGCAAACCAATTGGTCAGATCACATTCGAAAATCACGCGAATCTTATTGGATCCGCAGACTCAACACCATTCAACCAATTGGGACAAACACAGGTGATGAAATCCGCACATCCTGTAACAATAACTTATAGATGTGAATGCCGGTTTATTTGTTGATTAATATGAATCAACTTCTGTTCGATATACACATATTGTAAATTGTTTTGACTGCAGTCTAACAGTCGAATTTGCAATAACCGTCTGCTTGAATTGAACGTATATGTAACGTCTCATCGCGACGCTGCTGGTTTTAAAGTAGTTTTCAAAATATATTACTATTAATCTGCACTTCACCTCATAACTAATTATTTAATAAAAACATATACCTTAATGTTTAATATGTGTATCAAATCAGATGTTACATCGCTTTATAAAGCTACTCGTTTTACTGTTTTAAGTTTGCATTTATGATCTAGATAATTTAAATACGATGTCAACGTGCTCGACGTTTATTTTGAAAAACAAGCATTATTTATTTTTGCATTTAACAAAATAAACTAGAACGAATTCGACGGCGCGTCATTGCAAATACCCACGTTTTCTTCACACAGGTCAATTCTCGTTTACCCTGTATCCATTTTACATGTAACTGTGTCGATCGTTCTTTTGTAACTGTGTCAATCGTTCTTTGATACTCAGATCAGAAATAGTATTATTTATGCTTTTCTCTATACAAGTATGACACTGTTAATGAATAAAAAATGTTGAGGGTATTTGTGTATTAAACTTTTGACCCCTATCCCAGAGTCCATGTTGACCCTGGAGTAAATTATACAGATATTCCCAAAATCATCACAATTTACTGAGAAAGAAAAATAGATATTTGACCGAATTTACCTCTCTCCCCTCAACGGCACCCACACACCCAACCCCACTCTTCCCACCTCGGCACACCTCTAAGGTAGAAACACTGAACTTGTTTGATATGCTTTGCATGTTCAGAGGATACGCTTGTATGTTTACCAAGTTTAAAAAAGAAATAGAAAAATGACACTGCAATTGATTTTTTGTGTATATTGGACCTTACAACGCCCCTTCTACCCTCACCCTCCCCCTGTTACCACCACCGCCCACCCCCTCCAACCACAGTGAGGACGTCCAATTTTAAATAATATATCATTTGTCATTCTGTGTATATCTTTCATAGACGACTATTATACAAACTAATGCGCAAAGTATGGAAAATCATACTGTAATTGAATTATTAGTGTATTTAATGTCCCTTCCCAAGGCCCCACACGTAGGAGGAAACACATGTATATAGTGTAATCCCATCATCATAAAGTTTCATTTGAGACATAATTACAAAAAGAATCCTCCAATCTCCCGCCCCACCTACCCAGGGCCCCCGGGCAGACGTCTGAGTTCGAAATAACAAAATCGTTTGATATGTTGTTTATGTTTCGTAGACGATTACATACACCAAGTTATGTGCACAAATATGGAAACATGACAGTGTAATTAAATGTTTAGTGTATTTGACCTTTTGACCACCCCCACTGAAGTCCCCTGGGTGCGGAGCCATCATCATAATGTTTCATTTGGACATAATTACAAAAAAACAACAACTAAATAACCCCCCGAAAAACAAAACAACAAAAAAAACAACCCCAAATCCCCCGCCCCACTCAACCTGGGCCCCTGGGTAGACGTCCGAGTTCGAAATAATAAAATCGTGTGATATGTTTTTTATCTTTCATAGATGATTACATACACCAATTTATGTTCAAAAATATGGAAAAATGATTTTTTGGTGTATTTGACCTTTTGATTCCACTGAAGGCCCTTGGTGCTGAAAAAAAATAATGTTGCTCTTGCACGATGTCATCATATGGTGAAGTCATACCCTAAGTTTAGTTGAATTCCGTTTAGCGGTTTAGGAGGAGGTACGGTAACGGACGGACGGACGTACAAACGGACAAACGAAGGCGATATTAATATACCCTGTTTGTTTTCCAAAACGTGAGTATAATTACCAGTGAACATAGTTCTGATAAGACCATTCAATTAAGTCGGTAAAACAGTTAAACTATGTTGAAATGCTGTAACGTTAGCGTACGCTAATTTAACGTCATTTTAACGTCATTTTTAATGTGTATTTTAAAATGTCAGAGCATTTGAAAATGTCAGCGTACAGCTACATCCTCGCTTTTCGAAATTTTAATGGCGAGATCGCGTGATTGCTAGATTCCGTAAGTTCACGTACTTATGAAGCTCATCTCAAATGAATACGTGTTTATCTTTACATATTTGTGAATCTTTACCAAGTCTTGTCATCACCACCAGTGCTAAGAGTGCTCTGCTCAACATGGACTGAACGTTTGAATAGTGCAATACGTAACTGAACTATTTCACGCAGAGCTAACTATACCTTGCTTTTAAGAGAATGATTATTATAAAGTATCTGCCATTCTCCGCGACATTCACGGGGCAGCTAGAACTTTTTGTACTGGGCAGGAGCCAATGAGCGCACACTTGAAGCTTTAAATTAGTCCAACACGAAATTTTAGATTGGCTTAGATTGACAAATTGATGTTTTGTGAGGCATTATCGTCTATAATGGATTATTTATTTTGCCTTACCGGAAAAAATAGTCTAAATTAAGGAGCATTCATCAGCAATCGAAAAATAGCAATAAACAAAAGTACACATATATACATGTATATAAAACTACGATGTGACCCCGGCAGAAGTTTGCCTTGGTGGTCCACATCAATCAGATAATATCAGGGAATCATGTATTCGTCTAACTATTCGCCACAAAAAGGCAAATTTATGACAGCATGCCAATGATTATGACTTATCGTGAAATAAAAACACAGCTTTTGCTAGTCTGCACTATCTCAATATAAAACTCAACACTCTGAATCAAGGTAGAAAATAGATACTATACATTTCGAAGTCCATAATGCAAGGTAACCTCAGAGGGTGATTGAACATATTTTACGGTAGAATTCCTAAGTCAAATACATTTGAATATTTCCTGCAGAAATATGACACTTATTTCATAAACGATATCAGTGCGATATAAATACGCATGTCTTACAATTAATTCACGGTCATGGCTTCAAAGTGTTGTAGATATATGGTGTCTGAAACACGTTACACATCACCGCATGCAACATTATATGATACTCCATATATTATATTTTAGTCTAGATACAGAACATGTATCTCCAGGTCATGTCATCACTGGTAATTTTGATATTGTTGATAAACCTATTCGACATTTGTTTTCGAAAGGTTCTAAATATAGATTACCTTCAACTATTGATTTTAATGCCTGTCGTGCCCAGATCGCCGACACCATTGAAGATTTTAGTATAAAATGGTGTCGTAGAGAACATGCGGACCCAAACTCGCTTTCTACGTGGAAAAAGTCAATTTTTAATATTATAGATACACGTATTAACTTTTATAATGCTAACCCCTCTTTACTTCCTCCGAGACCTAGGTTTTCCTTTCGTAATTTAAAATCGGGAATTCAGGAATTTCATAATAAATTTGTTTTAGTTCCTGCACATAAAGCAGCTAATAACGTAATTATTGTTTGACGCCTACATTACGTCAATGTTTTATCTCTGGAACTCGGCAGCATCAACTCGTATACTCCAGTTAATTCTACTGAGGATGATGTTGTTTCCGCACATATCACTCGGTGCACTACTTTCAAGGCTGGTGTAAACGATAAGCAAAATAAACTGCCTACTATGTACTGGATTCCTAAATTACATAAAAGTCCGTATAGGGCTCTCTTTATTTCGAATTCTAGAGCCTGCACCTCAACAAACATCTCCAAACTTTTAACTTCTTAACTTCCACCCACGGTCAACAGGTGGGTTACATTTCGGACCCCCACGAAATGTAACCCACCTGTTGACCGTGGGTGGCGACCCGTGTCGTTGGAGAAGGGAGTCCTGGTGGTTGAGTGGCGTGGAGATCTGGTAGTTATCTCCACGTTGCAACATACCACTTTGGTCCGGATTTCAACTAGACGGGCGGTCAGATTTGGCCCGATCTGATCAATCGGTTTGTCACGCCAGCTATAAGAGATCCGACCTTATTATTCAGACAGTACCAGTACACTGTATCTTACTTACCTTTTATATTGTTCTACTTTAAACATTATATAGATAGGGTCTTTTATGGCGGTGGCGCACGGGCTAATCATGTATTTGAAGCGGAACATAAGTGCGGCTCTTTGACTTTTTAGTTAAGGGGTTATGTCCGCTGGGTGGTATAGGGGAGGGGGGGGGGGTGGGGGGGGGGGCTGATGCGTTAGCTTTATATGAGTATATCTTCCACGTATTCTTGGCATTTTGACTGTTGGATATCCACAGCAAATGTCCCCTTGTTGGACTCCGAGGTGGGTGAGAAGCGTGGAAGATGAATTCTTAACGCCACATCATGGCATCACAAAACGCACAAACTACTAACAAACGGAAAAAAACAGTACATGAATCTGATACTGAGGAACCAGTCATCAATCAAGCCTTTCCTCGTTTTCTCATTATCGAATCGGAAAACGGGGAAAAACCTATTACAGATATGTCACCTTTCGTTATCGATACAACTGTCCATTCAATTGCTGGACATGTAAAACAAATTAAAAAATTAAAAAACAAAACTCTCCTGATTGAAACAGAAAAAAAATCTCATTCGGATAATTTATTAACGATTACAAAAATTTTAAACACCAAAGTAAAATGCTATCCTCACACCTCTATGAACATCTCCAAAGGCGTCATCAGGTGCCCGGATCTCTCCGGAGTACCTGAAGACGAAATTATTCACGAGCTTGCGCCACAGTTGGTAACTGCAGCTCGCCGAATAACCATAAAGAGGAATGATAACATTATTAATACAAATACTATCATACTCACATTTGCAACACCCATCTTACCAAAAACAATAAAGGTGGCATATCTGCAATTGCATGTTGACGCCTACATCCCAAACCCGTTACGTTGCTACAACTGCCAAGCGTTTGGGCACCACAACTCCAGGTGTACTAAAGAAGAACGTTGTGGTAAATGTGGCGAGTCTGCATTCAAGCATAACGAATCAGATTGTCCTAACGACCTCATATGTACCAACTGCGGTCTAGGACATCACGCAAATTCAAAATCATGTGAAAATTTTAAAAAAGAAAAAGAAATCATAACAGTTAAATATACACAAAACATTCCCTTTCCAGAAGCAAGAAAATTGATTGAAGAAAAATATAAAATTTCAAGTCCGACCTCTTACGCATCTATTCTCAAAACAACAGCAACACACACAGAATGCAGGGATGCAAGTACGCAATACGAACCACAGCCAGAAATTCAAAATACAAAGAATACTTCCTCAGTATCAAATCCAAACAAAAGTCAACAAACACAACCTAACAAACCAAAATTAAACATTTCACCTAATCAAACTTTTACATTTAAATCAAACACAAAATCGGCAGGCTCTGGCAATGCCAAGAGCATGTCAATTTCTCAGAATTGGAAAGCGGGTTCTTCTAAGACTGTGAAGTCTAGTAGTTTCCCAGTCTTGAAGCCTAATACTTCCTAGGTTGGAAGGCCTAGTGCTGCTCCAAGGAAGTTGGAAAGCCTAGTGCTTCTCCAACTAGGGAGCACAAGGAGCAGCCAAAGGTGTCTAACGGCCCTATTGAGCTGCATAACAAATTCGAACAGCTCATGGACATTTCAGAGCCAGCAGCTGCACTGCCACTTCCATCCTCTCATGAAAAGTTAGTTGAGGTGCCACTTCAGCTGACTTCTTCCAGGGAGGAGGATTCATCAGTGGAGATGTCGCTGCTTGAGTCTCCTAAGACCTCTCCTAAATCTAAGGCCAAAAATAAAAATAAAATTAAAAATCGCCTTAGCGCTAAGTAATGGATAAAACTAATAAGATCATTCAATGGAATTGTCGAGGTTTGAAACCAAATTATGATGAAATCAGCTTAATTTTAAATGAACACAACCCTATTGCCTTTTGTCTTCAAGAAACATTCTTGAAGACAAGTGATAAGGTATCTTTTAAACAATAGTCACTATACAATCATATTTGTGATACCGGGGACAAGGCGACTGGTGGAGTTTCGATAATCGTTAATCGAAACATTCCTCACAGACCTGTTGCGTTGAAAACAAATTTGCAAGCTATTGCGGTCAGTGTTACTATGCACAGAGTCATAACAATATGTTCCTTATATTTAACACCTAATTCTTCACTAGACCCTAAAGATCTAAATCACCTAGTTGCACAATTGCCATCACCTTTTATACTCTTGGGCGAGTTTAATGCACACAACTACATCTGGGGTTGTAAAGATATAAACGATAAAGGCAAGAAAATTGAGGATTTCTTAGCCAAAAACAATTTGTGTCTTTTTAATAATAAATCACATACTTATTTACATCCTGCTACAGGCTCTCATTCTTCCATTGATTTAACAATATGCGATCCAACGCTTTTGATGGATTTTTCGTGGAGTGTTGGAGACGACCTCTGTGGAAGTGACCACTTTCCCATATTTCTTGAAAATATCGGTCCACTTCTCGAAAAAACGCAACGATGGAAACTTCGCAAGGCTGATTGGACTACGTTTCAATCTCTTTGCGAGGAACAATTAAAGCCTTCCGTTTTTGAGGATGTCGAAGACGCAACTGCTCTTTTTACCAAAACTATTCACGATATAGCTGATCAAACTATTCCAAAAACCTCGGCAAATCCTAAACGCCCACATAAACCATGGTACGACCAGCGATCGTAAAGCTGCATTACATAATTTTAACTTGCGGCCAACTCAAACAAATTTAGATAACTTTAGAGTTTTTCGTGCGAAAGCCCGTCGTACTATTAAGGATAGCAAGAGGAAATTCTGGAGATCTTACGTCTCTAGGCTGAATTCTCGCTCATCTCTTAAGAAGACATGGGACATGGTCCGGAAAATAAGTGGTAAAGGTAATTCTAGTTCTGTAAATCATCTTAAAACAGATAATGGGGATATAACATCTGTCAAAGATATTACAAACACTTTGGCAGAAACTTTTTCAAAAAATTCTTCTTCTGAAAATTGTCAACCAAATTTCTGAAAAATAAGAAACTAAAAGAACAGAAGAAGCTGAACTTCAAGTCAAAAAACTTGGAGAAATACAATAAACTATTCACTCTCAAAGAACTTCGAGAGTCCCTTAAAAAGGCTAATGATACATCAGCTGGTCCTGATGATATCCATTATCAATTACTAAAACATTTACCTGAATCCTGTCTCTCTACCCGTCTTGATATATTTAATAAGGTTTGGGTGACGGGAAACTTCCCCGATTCTTGGCGGGAAGCAATCGTTATTCCAGTCCCCAAACCTGGAAAGGATCATACGGACCCAATAAATTATCGCCCTATTGCTTTAACGAGTTGTATATGTAAAACCATGGAACGAATGATTAATGAGAGACTCGTTTGGTACCTGGAATCCAACAAGCTGATAACAAAGTATCAAAGTGGATTCCGGCGCCAACGAGGCACAACAGACAATCTCATTCGATTTGAATCATTTATTAGGGAAGCTTTCATAAAAAAAGAACATCTAGTCGCTGTATTTTTTGACTTGGAGAAAGCTTATGATACTGCATGGAAGTACGGTATTATGAATGATCTTCATGACCTTGGTCTTAGAGGCCGATTACCCATTTGTATAGAGAAATTCTTAGATGATAGACAATTTCGTGTCCGAATGGGTTCAATCCTCTCTGATATTCATGAACAGGAGATGGGTGTTCCACAGGGCAGTATACTCTCTGTCACACTTTTTAATATAAAGATTAACAGTATAGTAAAATGCATCAATCCAGGTGTGGATTGTTCGCTATATGTTGACGACTTTGTTATATGTTATCGTGCAAAAAACATGAATACTATCGAGAGACAATTACAACAATGTCTAAATAAACTTCAGACCTGGTCTGATGAAAATGGTTTTAAATTTTCTAAATCTAAAACTAATTGTATGCACTTTTGTCAACTTCGTAAACATCATGAAGACCCTCATCTAACACTGGATGGGTCACCAATACCAGTAGTGGATGAGATAAAATTCCCTTGTCTTATTTTCGACCGTAAATTAACGTTTATACCACACCTTAAATATTTGAAGGCCAAATGCCTTAAAGCTCTTAACTTACTTAAAGTTGTTGCAAACACTAATTGGGGAGCAGATCGAAAAGTCCTCTTGCGACTTTACAGATCTCTTATCAGATCCAAGCTGGACTACGGCTCGATAGTATATGGATCGACTCGCAAGTCGTACATTCAGATGCTCGACCCTATACATAATCAAGGATTACGACTCGCCTTAGGTGCCTTTCGTACCTCACCAGCCGGAAGTCTATATGTTGAAGCTAATGAACCATCACTGTCTCATAGACGGGACAAATTAGCTCTTCAATACGCCATTAAATTAAAGTCTAACCCTTCAAACCCAACTTTCGATAATGTTTTTAATCCTAGTTGTGAACCTCTTTTTGATCGAAAACCGAAGGCCATTCGACCATTTGGTCTTCGTATTAAACCAAAATTAAGAGACAGTGAAATCCACCTAAATTTGATTGCCAAGTACAAAGTACCACAAATTCCACCGTGGACTTTGGAAACACCAACAATTATTTTTGATCTTTGTAATAATAACAAATCCAGCACAGACCCTACTGTCTTTCAAAGCAAATTAAATGAAATTAAATCGAAATACAGTAACTTTCAACATATCTACACAGATGGCTCTAAAGATGGAGATAAGGTAGCTGCAGCAGCTGTTGTTCACAAACACAGCATAAAGAGCCGCCTGCCTGACAAGGCCTCTATCTTTTCAGCTGAACTTAAGGCAATTGAACTTGCCTTAAATTATATTCAGGAATCTGATGATGACCATTTTGTAATATTTTCTGATTCCCTTTCATCTCTTCAAGCACTGGGTAATATGAAACATGATAACCCAGTTGTGCTTCAACTTTTAGAAAAGTACAATTCTCTAATTGATAATGCTTTTATTTTCTGCTGGCTTCCAAGCCATGTAGGAAGACGTGGTAATGATAGAGCTGATAGTGCTGCTAAGGCAGCATTAGATGTACATATATCTAATATCAAATTACCTTATACTGATTTTAAAAGTTTTATTAACACATATATTCGTAATTATTGGCAAGCCGCTTGGGATTTGTCAGTTAACAATAAACTCAATCCAATTAAACCGTTACTCGGAGAATGGCGTTCTTCTAGTAGACCCATTCGTCGAGAGGAAGTTGTCCTAGCCCGGTGCAGGATAGGGCATACACGTTATACTCATTCATATTTATTACAAGGTGAGCAATTACCAGAATGCATACCCTGCTTTGCACCGTTAACGGTCAAACACATCTTATTGGAATGTGTAGACTTTGATCCTATGCGTCAAAGGTACTACAATGTTAATACTATGAAAGAGTTATTTGATACTGTAGATTTTAGTCTTGTTTTAGATTTCCTGAAAGAGATCAGACTATATAAATCATTGTAATGTGTTCTTATATATATTTACTTGTTTATATACCCGTTGACGGGCATTTGTTGATTTACATACATAGTTTATATTACACCTTATCATCTCTTATTTTTTAATAGTTTTATCTTTATATATTTACATTAATTTTTAATTAATACTTCATTTCTCATAAATTTTTGCGCACAATATGACCTATTTATGTGTCGACGTGCCGTAAAACACCATTCATTCATTAACTTCTTGTCTTACTGCCGTTAAAGATCACGTTAAACTATATTGTGATAAAACTTATGAAAACTCTGGGATTAATTTATTTTGATCTATAAAAAATTCAGGAGGCGTTCTTGTTAAAATTTTCAATAAAGGTCAAGTTTCATCAATAAGCACTTATGACATCTCTATATACAACCTTACCACATCACCTTATTAAAGACAAGCTAGTTTCTCTTATTCAAAAAACATTCGCTAGAGAAAATACTACATTTTTAGCATGTAATAATATAAAAGCGTTTTTTTTACTAACGGCACTTTAGACAATTATACTATGTGGACTTGCTATGAAGTTTGTGAAGCACTCATCTGCCTTTTAGATCATCTTCCTTTTAGATAATATTTTCGTTAGGTATGGAACCACCGTTTATAGACAAATTGTTGGTATCCCTATGGGTACGAACTGTGCACCACTTGTCGCAGATTTGTTAATATTTTGCTATGAAAGAGATTTCATGTTGAGTCTTTCACCAGATACCCAGGCAGATGTTATTGAAGCCTTTAATGACACCTCTCGGTGTCTGGATGACATATATTGAACACTGACAACCCTTTCTTTCCAACTATGGTTAATACTATTTATCCTAAAGAACTTCAGCTTAACAAAGCTAATATAACTAATAATAACGCTTCCTTTCTTGATTTAGATCTCTCGATTGAAAATGTTGAAATAATTAGCAAAATCTATGACAAGAGAGATGATTTTAATTTTGAAATTGTTAATTATCCCCACTTGGATGGGGATGTTCCCCGAGCAACTTCTTATGGGGTGTATGTGTCTCAACTTATTCGTTTTTCAAGAGCTTGTACTCGAGTTGAGGACTTTAATATTCGTAATCTTTGTATAACTAAAAAGCTACTCAATCAGTGTTACCGTTACCATAAACTTCGTAAAAACTTTGCAAAATTTTATTATCGTAACCCTGATCTTCTTTCCAAATATAAAAGTAATTTAAGGATTCTTCTGCGACAAGGACTATCACAACCTGACTTCTATGGTGATGTGATTTATAAACTTCGTAAGATTCTTGGTCATGATCACTTTCATACTATCTTTGTTAAACTTGTTGAAAATTTTAACAAAAGAGGTTATGACCCTATCATTTTGCAACGTACTGCATGCTTGGTGGTGGACCCTTTTACAGTTCGCCACTATGCTTTCCTCTTTAATTGTACGATGACCGGACAGGCTGTGGACCCTATGATGACGCCTACCTAAAGCCCATTGGGACGTTGGCGTTTGATGTTTGTCTATGATCTTTCTTGTCGTGCCCTTAATGGTTTATTTTCTTGTTGCTCTGGCTTCTGCCAAGTCATTGAGTACCTTCATTGTGGCTTTCTAGGCTATCGTTTTTTTGTATTATATTTACACTAGCATATTTGTGTTTTACTTATATTGCCTATTGATGCTGCCTTGTTGGTTAGAGATTATATTATGACGGGGATTTCTTTATTTACGCTGTCCTGTTTTAATGGGATGACAGTAGGGTAAGTGTGAGGTTTGGTGCACCCTAGAACCGGTTTTAACCTCCCAGTGGCCTACTTTGCCACTGACCGACAAGGACTATCACAACCTGACTTCTATGGTGATGTGATTTATAAACTTCGTAAGATTCTTGGTCATGATCACTTTCATACTATCTTTGTTAAACTTGTTGAAAATTTTAACAAAAGAGGTTATGACCCTATCATTTTGCAACGTACTGCATGCTTGGTGGTGGACCCTTTTACAGTTCGCCACTATGCTTTCCTCTTTAATTGTACGATGACCGGACAGGCTGTGGACCCTATGATGACGCCTACCTAAAGCCCATTGGGACGTTGGCGTTTGGTGTTTGTCTCTGATCTTTCTTGTCGTGCCCTTAATGGTTTATTTTCTTGTTGCTCTGGCTTCTGCCAAGTCATTGAGTACCTTCATTGTGGCTTTCTATGCTATCTTTTTTTTGTATTATATTTACACGAGCATATTTGTGTTTTACTTATATTGCCTATTGATGCTGCCTTGTTGGTTAGAGATTATATTATGACGAGGATTTCTTTATTTACACTGTCCTGTTTTAATGGGATGACAGTAGGGTAAGTGTGAGGTTTGGTGCACCCTAGAACCGGTTTTAACCTCCCAGTGGCCTACTTTGCCACTGACCGTTCCAAGGCGGTAGCCCTATTGTCAACCCTTTTGTGCTTGTGATGTCGTTTGCGTTTAATATTACTTTTGCCTTCTTGTTTGTCTGTTTGCGTGTTTGTTTCTGTGTATTGTTGTTGACTGTTTTCCTTGAATGCTACTTTCCCTGTCCGATCTTTTTATATTTCTTTGTTATTTAACGCTTGATGAGTTTGTGTGAGCGCGCTTGTTATTACGTAATGCCTATTAAAATGTTATAACATACCAGTAAATAGCAGTTGTCTAGTGGTTCAGCGTACATCTTTCAAAACTTACAAGTGCAAGGCTGTGGTTCAAATCCCGTTCCGGGCAACTATTTTTTTTATCACATATATTCTGGAGCCGTATATTTATCGATGTTACCTGTACGGAGGCTGAATAAAAATGTGAAACTTTACGCATCGAGTTCTGCTTATTTACCGACTTTTGGGGTGTTTGTCGATTTGAAACTACTTCACACGTGATTAATTCATATTCATGAGCTATTACCAGTTAAAATAGGGACTGTACAGCTTTAAGAATAATCCCTATTTGCAGAGGTATTATAGAATTTGGACTAATGCTAGAGAAATGTGGAAAATTAAATGTATTTAGATAATTTCTGACTGATATAGCTATTTCTTGATATTCTAAACAACTGGCTTGCATGTTAAATTCTATAAATTTCAACATATTGACATTATAGTTTAAGTTTAGTTTTAATGTCATTTATATATGTTACTCCACCTGAATACCAGTCTCTTAAAAATGGAAGTTTGTCCGACCTAAATATGTGCCTTTAGAACACAATACAACACTTTTTTTTCCATAGTGTTCAATCTGAACTAAATGGTTAATTAAACATCTTTCCAGAATGGATTATGTATTTTATTGTAATGTCTAGAAATGATCAGCATGAAAACAAGAAAAATTTAAAATACACGCAGAATTCATTAAGGACCTATTTTCCAACGCTTAAAGATCAGTCAAAAGGCATGGAAAGCGTGTTTATTCATTGCTTATATGCTCAGGTAGATAAACTGGGGCCAAGGTAAGGCTTTCGCTTTGAATAAGCACTGGTATATTGAACAGTATTTAGGGTATAGCAGTATTTAATACTTTAAACTTAACTTTTATTAAGAAAAAAAGTAGAGCAAATTAACAAGTAAGCTACAAAACGTAGTTGGTAATTCATTGTTTTTAGAAGGAAAACACAACTAATGAAACACCTGATTTTATATTTTAATATGTTGGGATGAATTTATCAAATGACACAAAATTGAATACGTCAGTTTTCTCAAGCACTTTTATGTCTAACAGTGATACCATTACCTTTACAAATTATCCACACTCACGAAATACATTAGGCTGGGAACAGGTCCTTAACACCATTTATAATTGTTTTTGTTTTTTATTTTCTGATAGTAATCATCTGATCCACTAGAGAAATACATTTAGTAAAATAAACTAGGTCCATATCCAACATTTGAAGAACACTTTACGAGTAGTTAAGACAGATGGTATATCTGTTGAAGTTATCTGGTTTCCCACTCCGCGAAAATGTCTTTAAATTTCGGAAATTGTCTGGCTTTGGATGTGGTATAGTTAAGATGAAGTGGTTTATTCTGAGTGTCACTGGGGGCGCAACACACAAAAGTAGTTTATACACGAATTTTACACAGTAATGTTCATAAATGTTCAGATGTTAGTGGGCAAGCGCAGCGGGTACAGCACCCCCACTGAAGCCGCCACTGACAACGGATCTCCTTGTCGGTAACCTCTCTGGAAACTATTTAAACAGTCCGAAAGATGACTGTTTACTGAAACACAAGATTCGGTGTTTTGTATATATATATATATATATATATATATATAAACCTTTTATCCATTCGTTAAAAAAGGCCAACAAAATAATCAAGGACTTTGAAAATCAAAGTTTCCACGCAGCTTAGTCAAAGGCCCTTTCAAAGTCAAGAAGTAATAATAGACATGGAATGTTATACTTTTCTGCATCTAACATTAAATCATATAGTATCTACTATTTTCCCCTATTTCTCTAATAATAACATGCAGTTCGCTATGCATAATAACCCTTTATTGATAAACTTTTTAACACGTTTATATCAGCATATTTAGTTGACATTGGTTGCTTAAATAATTATTTTGTCATTTAAAATTTTATCTTGTGAATGTCCACTTAGAACGCTTTTATTGTTGAATATAGTTAGTTCGGACACACACATTTAGAAAGCACTCATATAGTGTTGTATGTCTAAAAGCAAGTGTAATGCTAAGGGGTGTAGATATAGCGTTTGATGTTTGTCTTAAAGCTTGTCGTGTCGTAACTATTACGGTTTCTTCTCTTGTTGCTCTGAAGTCAATGAGTACTTGCTTTGTGGCTTTCGAGGCATTTGCCTTTTTATATTCATTTATACAAGGTCATGTTTGTGTTATATTTATATTGCCTATTAATGCTGCCATGTTTGTTAGAGAATATAACCTGCGGGGAAATCTTTATTTACACTGTCCCGTTTTATTGGGATGACACATCTTGCCTTTTATTCATCTTTGTAATTGTTGTTTGTTTGTCTGCGTGTTTTTGTTTTGGTTGACTGTGGTCCTTGAATGCTACATTTTCTGTTCGACATTTATATCTAGTTTGAACCTTTACGATGGTCCATTATACCCATTATTCCCACCTATATATATGTAATATGACGATCCCAATTTCTATTGTTAGTCTATTCTATTCTGTTCACTCAACTATTGCAGAGAAGCGCAAAGGACCGTAATACAGTCTACACTGACTGTTTGCGTTTACTAAACCAACATCTACCATAATTTACATTTTACAGCAATGATAAACGTACTAATTTAGTAAATGTGAAATGCCTGCCATCGTTTACAACAAACAGACTGAGATACCGATCAGACTAAAAAATAATCACTTGATCGGTCAACTACAGTAGCCTTGTGCGAGACATTTAGGTTTTATCAGCTGAATACGTTGTCCACAGCACAACACTCCCATACAATGTTTGAAAGAGAAGTGTCGGATATATTCAAATTTGGATAGAGGTTTACCACCACCAATTACATGTAAACCTCCGAGGTGTAGTCGAATGTAGTTCCTATAATAAAAAGTAATCCCTCCTTTTTCGATGGAAATGGGCATTATAAGTAGGGAAAAACTGCCCATTTCTATTCGATTTTGTGGTTATATGTATAAGAAGCGTAGTAATAGGTTTTACTGGATCACTGATGAACATTTTCGAAATTTCGACTCTATGCTTACACTTTGTGAGCAATGAAATCAGTCGATCAATAAAAACAGCTGTACCCTTGACCTGTTTAGTAAACAAACAAGAACTTTCTTACATGTCTTGTGACCCCACGTTTTCTGGTGATTTTTCAAGTGGAAAAATAGTTTTCTATATGAACATTACACTGCTGCATTATCCATACTTGAGTTGAATTTGCAGCAAATCATTAATATGTGACACTTTAACATTGGTGTCTATGGGGAAAATAATTGGTGCTTTCATACCTATAAGAGATGCGTGCAGTAATTAGGACTCGCTCAGATTCGTACCTAGGGACATTTTACCGATAACAATTGGTAAAATAAGCTCAGAAATAAGTTTTCCATAGTTTATTGCATAGGTTTTGAGCGTTTTTAGTCCAATTTTGTCTATATAAGCCGTAATTTTGAGTTTCATTTTTTTTCTTGTTTAAAATGACGTATTGGTGAAGTATTTGCAGTTGAACTATGTCTTTTTGGTATCAACATGTAGGGTTGCATGTTTGCAACATGTTTTCATGAATTAAATTTGCATGACAACAGGTTTGGTAGGCATGAAACCACTAAATCTTTCCCCTACCCCCCTAAAATAGGATACTGTGAAAAATGAAGATTTGTGTAAAAGATAAAATATTATTCCTTATCATTCAAACTCGACTTGGTAGCGTTCAGCTAGTATCAATTCTGATTTTAGCGGTATTTTTGGCATTATTAAGCTCGTATTCGCTACTATAATCAGGTATGGTACCACCAATTTTGAAGAATTTGACTGAAAAATCAATTTTGGCATGAAAATCGACATAAATTGGCCTTTTCATCGTCCTAATTGTACCTAAAATGCATATTTCATTTATGTCCATTGAATGTTCTAAACATTTGATCTATTTAATATGGTGTATGGACAAGAAATGCCGTTTGGTATGACAATTCAGATAGTGTAAAATTAAAAAAAATATCTCTGACTTTTGTCGATTTCAGACTATTGTCCTTGGTATTCACAAGACCATATCTCTGCAAATAAATCATTCGATTTGCATGAAGTAAGTGTTTTTAAGCTTGTTATGAAAATGACAACACAAACTCCTCATTTAAGAAACATCTGAACATGTTTTCTCCTCTTATAGGTTTACCACCACCAATTACATGTAAACCTCCGAGGTGTAGCCGAATGTAGTTCCTATAATAAAAAGTAATCCCTCCTTTTTCGATAGAAATGGGCATTATAAGTAGGGGAAAACTGCCCATTTCTATTCGATTTTGTGGTGATATGTATAAGAAGCGTAGTAATAGGTTTTACTGGATCACTGATGAACATTTTCGAAATTTCGACTCTATGCTTACACTTTGTGAGCAATGAAAACAGTCGCTCAATAAAAACAGCTGTACCC